>CAKAKR010060917.1:0-11332 GCA_916700685.1 Adelosebastes latens | reverse complement strand
TGTCGAAAGAAAAAAATAGTCATAGTATAGTATGTCGAAAAAATAGTCATAGTATAGGATGTTGAAAAAAAGTCATAGTATAGGATGTTGAAAAAAAAATGGTCATAGCATGGTATGTCAAAAAAAAAAGTCATAGTATAGTATGTCGAATAAATAAAAGTCATAGTATAGTATGTCGAAAAAAAAAAAAAAAGTCTATAGTATGTCGAAAAAAAAAAAAAAAAGTCATAGTATAGTATGTCAAAAAAATTAAAAAGTCATAGTATAGTAGGTAAAAAAAAAAAAAAAAAGTCATAGTATAGTATGTCGAAAAAATACTGAATTTAATATTTGTTGTTCTTTTTCAATGTTCAACAACATTAACCACAATGCAGCTGGTTAATGAGAAAACAATCTTCTACCTCAGAGCTTCAGCACCAGAGATCAACTATGGCTCGGTTCTGTTCAAGTGTCCCAGTGAGAGTGACAGTGAACCAGCATGCACCATACCAGGAACCTGAAATATCAAAGCAGCTAAATGTAATTCAGCCATCATTCATTTAATTATTTACATCTGTGTGTTTTCCTACTGTGACATGTCAAAATGTCTTCACACACCTGGATGATGCTGTCCAATGTGTGTTAGCATGTGAAATGTTTGCATGTGTTTCCATTCACTTACCGTGTACTGGTGTTGTCTCCAGTCAGCGCCATGTGCTCTCAGCGCACCTGCTGCTAACGGCGTCCGGCTAAAAGTTTCCGGGTGGAACTCGCGCTGTGACATTGGTTCCGCATTAACCGTAAAATCTTCTTTTTTGCGTTAAGTGGTAAAAAATAAACTATAGAATAGACTATAACGGAAAAAAATTATTCACTTTTAACGTAAATCCGTGAATTATTGCATACAGTATATACTTTATACACTTTATACATCCATGGTATATACAGTATGCACAGTATATACTGTATATACCATGGATATAGATATATATAGATAGATAGATATATGCAGTATATATACATACAGTATACAGTATGTATAGTACATATGCACATTGTATACAGTATATACACAGTATACAGTATATATACATTCAGTATGCAGTATGTATAGTATATATATATATATGCAGTAGGCCTGTATATATATACACAGTATACAGTATGTATAGTATACACACACAGTATACAGTATCTATACATACAGTATACAGTATGTATAGTATATATACATAAAGTAGGCCTATATATATACACACAGTATACAGTAGTATATATACATACAGTATACAGTGTGTATAGTATACACACTGTATACAGTATGTATAGTATATATACATACAGTAGGCCTATATACACAGTATACAGTAGTATATATACATACAGTATAGTGTGTATACTATATGTATATATACATACAGTGTGTATACTGTATGTATATATACAGTATACAGTATGTATAGTATGCACACAGTATACAGTATCTATACCTACAGTATACAGTATGTATAGTATATATACATAAAGTAGGCCTATATATATACACACACAGTATACAGTAGTATATATACATACAGTATACAGTATGTATAGTATACACACAGTATACAGTATCTATACATACAGTATACATTATGTATATTATATATATATATACACACACAGTATCTATAAATACAGTACAGTATAGATGCAGAATATTTATGTGAGGCTCAACGTATCTCAGCTGGAGTAAAACGTGAGGTACAAATGAAACTATACTTTGCAAAAAATAAAAAGAAGAAAAAAATACAATTGTATTCAATCATCTTAATTATTTAAAGTGTCACATAAAAACAATAGAAGCCATGTGTTCTCCTAAACGTTTAATAACCAAATTTTATACAAAATGCAACAGAAAAATATAATTTCATTCAGCAGATAATAAAGAGCATATAGAGTGTAGCACCGGGTGCTGCAGACCACCGTTTCAATGCTGCATCAGTGCATTACAAGGTTTGTGTTTCACCGACACGTCTCTACAAGGAGTGTATCCCCTAGCTGCACCATAATCAGTCATTCCCTTTGTATACACACATGCTTATGGATTACAATTAATACACTCCAGCACAAACTTGTGTGTCCTTTCAGAATAAACCCACTGATATATTCAGATATTCTTCTTTGCATATCTATAGTTCGGTCATTGTGTAATATTTAACCCAGATCTTGCAGATCCTGCATAATATAACATGAATTAAATGGTGAATCTTTCATTGAGTACACTAAAGGGTTATTCAGTTATCAACTCTAAGTCAAAGAGACTCCAGAGTTATGATTAAGTTCACCTTAATATTCTCTACTCAAAGGCTGTATAAGGCTACACATTATGGCACTATGGTTTATCACGGAACACCAGTGTGACTGACTGAAGACTTATAAAAGGCCTAATGATCATCAACAGGGAGCAGAAAACTGATCAGTTACTAAAGAACCCATCCTGTGTACAAACTAGTAGCATGCTGTTGGTGCTTTTCAGTATATCTTCAAATCTATCTTGTGCTTTTTAAAAAGAACGTTTAGCACGATTGGAGTTTTAGCAATGTTCTGCATGTTGATTTTTGTTTTTACTGTCTCCATACTTTGCTTTTGAAAAATGTTGACTAGCTTGTCTCACCTGTACTGGTTGATCATGAACAACAGAGTCAGTGTTCTGGGGGAGACTTGTGACCCGTCTGAATAAACATTAAGGCCTGTTGTATCAGACTTCACTAGCTGGTGCATTTTCCAAATGACGGAAAACTGATTAAAATAAACAGCAGATCTCCCAACGACCCTCCACAAAGACCACACAGCCTTTGTTGTAGTTCCGACAACTTCACTGCTGATGCATATTTTGCAATAAACCCTGCTATTATGAGTGGCAAATCAAACTGTAATCGGCTTTATTGCACAGACTGGATGGTAGCTTTGGGTTTGGTTTGCACACTGGCTCGACTAAAGGCAGTCATTATACCGTAGTTTGTCATTCACAGAGAACGTAAGTCCGTCCTTTTGATCAGAGCGAGCAAATCAACATCAATATGAAAGAAACAAATGCAGAACATTTTTTTGCAAAACCTCCAATCATGTGACAACTGTCCTCAAAAGCTACAATATGCATCTTATAAAGAGCGATTAAACGTGGATATGTTGGGGCTCGGTCATCAGCTCAGCTGCAGTTCAGTTTAAATTAGGGCTGTCAAAGTTAACGAGATAATAGCGCGTTAACGCAAATTCGTTTTAACGCCACTAATTTCTTGAACACATTAACGGAATCAATCTTTCGGAGGTTGTAGCGAGCTCAGTTTTAAAGCTAGAGTGAAGATACCGGTATCATGTGAGACTAGAAAACCTAATGAATCCGTCGGTACCAACCATGTCATACTAGCTCGCAAAATGTGTTAAATAACGCTCCAAACTTGCTCTAAATTTTATCGAGGAAAAACTGGCATGGCCTCTGACCTCAAGATATGTGAATGAAAATAGGTTTCGGGCTTATTTTGGACGAGGCAATCACACCAAACTGAAATTACCAGTTCAACTCAACTCAACAAAATAAGGAGCGGGCGAAATGGATAAAAACACTGATGCTAAAGTAGTCCTGCTCATTGATTTACTACAATGCCCTACATAGCCTACTACAACCTGAGATATTTAAGAGATAGCTCCCGCTTATATCAGTATATCAGCATATAAAGCCAGAATCAAAGAGAGCCGTTTGAGGTGGCTTACATTACATTATTATGTTTACACTGTAAGATGTTCGGGTCGGTACAGATCTTTCAGAATCAAATTTAAGGGAAATATCTTGCCATATAGTTATTGGTTTAAAAAACAAGTATCAACATCTGCAAAAACTCTGTGTTGGTCAAGCTCTAGCTTCCATGGTATAAAAAGTAGGGCTGTCCTCAACCAAAGAAATTCTTTGTCGACTAATCGATTTAATCGACAGATCTGTAAAACTGAGTTTCTCCACAAAGAATAACACAAAAACAACACTTTAAATCTTGCGCATACCAGAGATGTGCTCATAAGTTTCTTGGAAATCAGTCATTCAGCATGAAAAAAGTATAAAAAAAATGACTAATCAACAATAGAGCTCTTAAGCTGGGCATACACTGTACGATTTTAACCCGTTTCTGGACCGAATTTTGAGCACAGTTGAAGCAGAGCCACGAGCCCAATTCCCCAACGTCGGTGCGTTTTTTTCTACTTTTTTTTTTTACAGTAATCAGAGCGTAGCTATCAAGATAACAATGTACAATAGATATAGTAAAACGTAGCTAGCTCACCTCCAATTCTCTCTGTAAAATGGACAAGCCATACTGTCCACGTCTTCCTAGCCAACTGCGAGTCCATATACACCGGCGCCTCTTATTTTTAGATGTTTTTAGACGCAGACAGGATGGCACAGATGATCAAGGCAGCACTGCCTGTTAGCATTGTGACCCGTACAGACCTCTGCTAGCAAACAAACTTTATCTACCTCGTCCCTCACAACGTCCCTCAGCGGCAGATGGGCCGTGTTTTTCTCTCTATTTTACACGTGCAGTGTGAGTACTCAGGTTGTGGCTGAGCTGAGCACATAAAATTGTGAGATTTGGCTTTACATCGCAAACGATCTGATCGTACAGTAGGAGTAGAAAATACACAACATTTCTAAAATCGTACAGTGCATGTCCAGCTTTAGTCGACTGAGACCAAAACAACTGATTAGTCGACTAATCGGCTAAGACGGAGCCCTAATAAAAAGGTATATGTCTCGCGGTGTACATCGTCAGATCGCTGAACCCTTGCAGGTAGACGAGTCTAGTGCTACAGTCGGTGACGGAGCAACAGCCCTCTGTGACTCAGAGAACCATTGAGCAAAGCTTAAAGAACCGTGTAAGTAAACATGGACATCAGTGCTTTGAAATGCTCCCCTGCAAGGAGGCAGCAGACGGCTCATCAACATGAGCAACTGTCCAAACTTCAACTTGAAAATGAGGAGGAGCGAAGCTTGGCTGAAAACATACTTACTGCTTCAAACTAGAATTTGCATAATGTAGTTTGATATTTTTTGGAAATCGTTCAAATATTTAGTCATACCTTTCATTTGTCTCCAGGCTTGTCACACAGGCTGGTGTTAGTACAAACAGACCAAACCCCTGAGCACCAAAGGTAGAATATTGCATCAGTGACGGCTGCAGAGTTTTGTTTCAGGACTGCGATTACCTAAGAGACTGTGTCTCTGTATCCACAACTGTGTGTCCATCTGTGTTTCCATGAATGACGACACCACTACAATGGTTGTGTTCAAAGGTCTCGGGACCAGAGGGATCACATGTGTCCTCTTCCTCTTCCGCTGTCTCTTCTTCTCTTTCTAAAAAGCTGTGCTGATCCCACAGTTCCTGGCCATCGCACACTTCAATGCCAGAATCCCCTGTGAAGCGCCGATACCTGCCCGGCGTCGAGTCCTTGTTGGGGTTGTGAGCGCTTTGAAGGTGGTTGTGCGTGACCTCTGGAGTAGCGGGGAGGGCTGCGTCATCATCACTGGGGACAGAGATGGCCAAGTGGGGGCAAGGAGATTCCTCAGGTGGGTCTGTGGGTGGAGGTGCTGACTGAAGAGGGGTGTAGGGAGGAGGAGGCGTGGCTGGACGGTCAACTACCTCGTCATAGGCTGGCAGCAGGTAAGTGGGCAAGAATCCTGGAGAATAACACAATGCAGACAAGTATGAAAGATGACAAGTAGGAGGAAGGTATCCGTTATCGTGACATCCCTCGTGTGAGTCGTTTGTGAGTGAAAGTTGTACTAGGAGCTGGATCAGCACCAATCTTAATACTGTAAATTGTATCGGAGTTCTACTCAGTGGATGGGAGTTCAGTTTAACAACTTGTATAATGTGTGGCTGGGTGAGAGGTAGCAGTGTGTCGAGGCAACAGCTACTCACTGAGATAGAGTGGAAGTTGAGAGTTGTTATGAGCCTCTCTGTATGCGATGAGGTTAATCTCGTTCTGCCGGCGCTGCTGCTGAAAGCGCTGCTTGGAGCGCCAGTGCTGGCAAACACAGCAGCATGTCAGGATAATGATCAGAGTCCACACCAACCAGAACCCTGCAGGGAGCCCACACACTTAATACATTTCTTGACAAACAGGTACAAAGACAAAGTATTTTTTATATACTGTAACTGTCAAAGCTTCAGTACTGACAAACAAGTATAAACACAATGTTTTACTAAATTCTTTTCATTGACAATACAAGCCAAACCTCTCAATTGCATAATACACAAAAAGCAATTAAAAAAATTGAGTACAAATAATTATTTTTTACTTTACTGTGCCAACTTTCAGTATTTCACAATGAATAAAGAGGAAATGGGTAACTCACACCACAGTTCATAGTAGTAGCTGCAGCACATGGTCTCTCCACAGCAGTGACCCGACTCACAGATGTAGGTTTGGTTGTTTACTCCCTGGCACACCAACTTGGCCTGTAAATATACAAACATACCACGCTGTCACATACATACACACACTGGGTTGAGGAAGCTACTGAAACAACATAAAGCATTCTGACACAGTAATACCAGGAGCTGGGCATTTTATTTAAAAAAATATATTAATTACCATAACACTTTCTTGCATCGCAAGCACATTATAAATTATTTTTCGAGACAGTGACCACAAAATATTTCACAACCTATTTAAGCATAAACCCCTTAATACTTTTTACAATAAATATAAATATATATATATATAATATGTTACCTTACACTCACAAAGTGTTTACTTTGTAGGATGATCGAAGCATTAAAAACAAGCTTTTCTGTGATGCATACGTAATAAAATAAGTTATGCATGATTGGGTAAAACGTCGGAAAAAATACAGTAAATATATCATGTAGTCCTGCCCTCTCCTACTTAAACAATTAACTGATTATCAAAATAGTTGACGGTTAATTTTCTGTGGATCAACTAATCGATTAATGGACTAACAGTTTCAGCTTTAACCCTAATATTTTTGTTTTTGTTGTTGCTTCTCTTGCTGAAGAAAACAAACTTGAGCTCAGCTGCCCAGAAACTGTCTGGATCCAACTGAGCAGAGCCTGTGGAATCAGGTATCACATTGCCCGAGTAAACACTGCTGCACCACACTAACCTCACTAACACAGGCAGCCAATACTAGAGATGAGCTGACACATTAATCTACCATTTCTATCTGCAGCAGCATTAGTAATAATAATCTCTAAGCAAAGTCTAAGTATTTGGTACGTAATACAGCTGACTAACCAGTATGATCAGATTCCAATGTGTCACTTTCATTCATCACTGTTTTCCAGATTTGTAGATAGTGCTTAAAGACCTACTTGTCCAATTCCACAGTCTGAACCATCAGCAACTAATGCTACCATGAGTAATGAAGGGATAAATCTCCACAGTATTTCCTCTTTTGCCATACTGGTTTTTATACCATATTTTGTGACCTTATTCGGATTGTCAGCTTGCCAGTGCATGGATATTAACCATGACCACATCCTGTATTTTGATATCTGTAAACACACATATTTAGCTAGTGTCACTACGGTTATATTGCCCCTAAAAAGCTCACCTGTCATCAGTCTTTTTCCAGTCACACAATCTGAAGGAAGTATCTCAAACAGGGTGTAAAATTAAGTTTTTTCCTCACGTGCAACTGTGGCAGGTCACTGAACATTTCTACTAGCCACACAATTTTTTTTGTCTGCCACTTCTGAAATCTATGTAGAACGCTTTAAAATTGTAACACTCAGGCTGTGTCTTGGCATGAATCTGGCAATACCATAGGTATCATGATACAGGGGTAACGATTCAATATATTACGATACTGGCGATATATTGCGATTTAAAAAAAATCTAATTTTAGGAAAACTGTCATAGTATAAAGAACACACCGCCATATGCATAAAATCTGAGTAATAAAAAAAAGGTTACTTTTTTATGCTATCAGAATAGTAGGATCTGCATTTGCATTTATCACAGAGGACGCATATCTGTGCAAATAAAATAAAGTATTGACTGAGTTAATCTTTGCATATAAACTATTAATTAGAAATCAATACAAGGTTTTTGAGAATCCATTTGCAATGTATTGCAATACTCAATATTTTAGATATTTTCTTCCACCCCTAGTAAACATAGTCAGTGGTAAAAGACAGTAGAAATATGGATTATGTAACTTTAATCCCTGACTATTTTTAATTTAGGAATTGCTTTTTAAAAATAATATTTCTTAATATAAGGAAATCTGCCACGGTGGCAGGTGATTTGAAATTTTTACCTGCCACAGCCAACATTTACCCTGTATTTGGCCGGTGGCAGGTGCTAATTTCATACCCTGATACATCTCCACAGTATTTCCTCTTTTGCCATACTGGTTTTTACACCATATTCTGTGACCTTATTCGGATTGTCAGCTTGCCAGTGCATGGATATTAACCATGACCACATCCTGTATTTTGATGTCTGTAAACACACATATTTAGCTAGTGTCACTACGGTTATATTGCCCTAAAAAGCTCACCTGTCATCAGTCTTTTTCCCGTCACACAATCTGAAGGAAGCATCTCAAACAACCACAGTAGCTATCACTACAGTTAAAAAGATAAGATAAGATAAGATAAGATGAACCTTTATTAATCCCCAGGGTGGAATTCAGGTGTCAAAGCAGCAAAGCGCAGATACAGAGATTCAGGTGTACAAAAAGATTATAAAACAATATATAGAAATACAGAATATACATAGTGAATGAACATAGTGAATGAACATAGTGTGTACCGTCCGTCAATAAAAAATGTAGTGTACAATAAATAGGTGTAATATGTGCAGTCTATAAAATAGTATATGGGATGTAGTGTAAAGTAAGTTTAAAGTTTAAAGTGCACCAGTGGTTAGGAGAGGTGGTTGCAGGTAGTCCAGTTTACATGTGGGGGTCAGCCTTGGTTATATCTCATTAGATTTAGTCAGTTAAAATGATGTAACTAATGAGTACACGCTGTGTGTAACGTAATGTTACAGCATTCATTTTTCACTCATTGTTACAGTCCGTCATATAACGTTGGCGTTATAATACATGACATGTGCTTGCTGGTTCAGAAGTTACGATATCAGCTAATGTTAACTGTTAATCCTCCGTATTACTTAGTGTAACGTTAAAACAGACATTAAAACGCTTGTTATTGTTGTTATTGTCCTTCCCTACTACCTAAGTTACCTCAGTTATCTGCTCTAACTTGCTATTTAAACAGCACTGCTGCTAACTTTAGTAACATGTTTGTGACTGTTGGGGGCGAATACGGAAACTGGCCTACAGGGAAGGTAGTTTTTTTTTAAAAAAGATCAATCCACAAACTTGTAGCCAGCAACCAAAAAACATTACTTATCCAGTCAAAATCTGGCTAATTTAGTCAGTTTTATCCAACATGCTAACTAAGTTAATGCAAACTGGGCAAACTCTCGCGAGATTGTTAAGGTTAGGCACTGACCTCGAATAGGGCAGCGAGGAGTCTCGCGAGAGTTATCTAACGTTAGCCGTAGCTAACTAACTAGCTAAAGGTTAGCCGTCAAAGAACGTTAGCAGTTAAAGAACGTCGGTCAGCTGTTACCTCGGCAACTGTTGCCACCGTCGCTGAGTCTTCTTGTCCAACGTTGAGCTTCAGGGACCCCATTGCCACAAAATATGAGATATTAATATTCCTTAATGCCTAAACTGGTTTTTAACAGTCACATTGTCTCTGGTGACTCAAACCAAAACAAAACAAGTCCAGCTAGACTTCAACAGTTGTTCCCCTCAGATGGAGCTCACCCATTGGTCCATTTTATCGGACGTAGGGCGTTTCCTTGGACAGCGATTGGCTGTTTCTGCTGTCACTTTGAAGATGGTGCTTTCGATGACGTGTGCCGTCATCTGTCACCAGGCAGAGGAGGTGAATTTTGACCCCTTATCAGGGTTAGTGGCTAGAAGGGAGCCCGCAAACTGAGGAAAAACTCTCGCGAGATTGTTAAAGGTTAGGCATTGACCTCGAATAGGGCACCGAGTCTCGCGAGAGTTTTTGCAGATCTCAGATCAGATTTCGCGGTTTGCGGGCTTCCTTCTAGACACGACAATCTCTCTGAACAGTCTTTTTAAATATGGCCCTGCCCTGTTTTTCTGAATAAGATATATATATATAAAAATTTATATATAAGAGATAATTATATATAAGAGATAATTATCTCTTTTATATATATATATATATATATATATATGTATATATATATAAAAAAATGTTTTTATATATATATATAAAATATATATATTAAAACAAATTATATATATATATAAAATATATATATAAAAAAATATATATAAGAGATAATTATCTCTTTTATATATATATAAAAAAAATATATATATAAGAGATAATTATCTCTGTTATATATATATATATATAATATATTTATAAAAAATATATATACATATATACAGTATATATATAAATTATATAAATATATATATCAAAGAGATAATTATCTCTGTAATTCTGAGAAAAGTTTTAATCGGGAAAAAAATCTGCTCCGTTTTTCTGAATGAGATATACCTCAAAATTCAACAAGAGGCTCTGTGGTGGAATGTAAATACGTACATATACTTACTTAAGTACCATTTTATTAAAGTATTTTGTCTTTACTTTACTCTACTTTATACTTCTACTCCACTACATTTTGGAAGACAATACTACTTTTTACTGCACTAAATTTATTTGGTAAAGTTAGTTACTTTGCAGTTTCAGATTATTAATACAAAATAAAACCAACAAATAATTTATGATGTATTATAAGGCTATACCTAGCAGTATATAAAGTAATTAACCCACCTTGGCTATCTGTTGCAACATTTAAGTGATGAGCACATTAAAGCTGGAGTAGGCAGTTTGGAGCAAATAGGATTTAAAAAAAGTTATTTTTATAAAACGGTCACTATATCCTGACAGTGGTGCATGAAACAGGTAATCTGAATCAAAATACTCGGTGTCCTCCGGTGCTCCTAATGGCATCTGCAAGATTTCACAGATGGGAGGAAAACGACCAATCAGAGCTGAGCTGGAGCCTTACCGTCTTTGAGCAGCTGTCAGTCTCTTGTCAAACTAGGCAGCGCTGATCAAATATGAATATTTTGTTACTGTAATGCCTATTTCTCGCCTCAAATGTTTTCAGAAACATCTTGTATTGTACTGTTTAGCTGTAAAATGAGAAACCAGCCGGAGCAAACTTTCTCATATTACAGCTAAACCGTACACAACAAGATGTTTCTGAAAACATTTGAGGCGAGAAATAG
>CAKAKR010060916.1:0-32795 GCA_916700685.1 Adelosebastes latens | reverse complement strand
CCCAGGCCCCCTCCAGGATCCTTGCGAGAGTGAAGAGCTGGTCCGTTGTTCCACGGCCAGGACGGAATCCGCATTGTTCCTCTTCGATCCGAGGTTCGACTATCGGCCGAACCCTCCTTTCCAGCACCTTGGAGTAGACTTTACCAGGGAGGCTGAGTAGTGTGATACCCCTGTAATTGGCACACACTCTCTGGTCCCCCTTTTTGAACAGGGGAACCACCACCCCGGTCTGCCACTCCTTAGGCACTGTCACCGACTTCCACGCAATGTCGAAGAGACGTGTCATCCAAGACAGCCCCTCCACACCCAAAGCCTTCAGCATTTCTGGATGGATTTCATCAATCCCTGGGGCTTTGCCACTGTGGAGTTGTTTGACTTACTCAGTGACATCCACCAGGGGCATTGATGATGGTCCCCCATCAGCTTCCAGCTCTGCCTCTACAATAGAGGGCGTATTAGTCGGATTCAGGAGTTCCTCAAAGTGCTCCTTCCACCGCCCGATTACCTCCTCAGTTGAGGTCAATAGTGTCCCATCCTTACTGTACACAGCTTGGATGGTTCCCCGTTTCCCCCTCCTGAGGTGCCGGACGGTTTTCCAGAAGCACCTTGGTGCCGACCGAAAGTCCTTCTCCATGGCTGCTCCGAACTCCTCCCACACCCGCTGCTTTGCCTCCTTCACAGCAGTGGCTGCTGCCCTTCGGGCCTGTCGGTACCTTGCAACTGCCTCCGGAGTCCTCCGAGATAACATATCCCAGAAGGCCTCCTTCTTCAGTCGGACGGCTTCCCTGACCACCGGTGTCCACCACGGTGTTCAAGGGTTGCCGCCCTTTGAGGCACCCAAGACCTTTAGACCACAGCTCACCGCCGCAGCTTCAGCAATGGAAGCTTTGAACATCGCCCACTCGGGATCAATGCCCCAAACCTCCACAGGGATGCCAGAAAAGCTCCGCCGGATGTGTGAGTTGAAGATCCTTCGGACAGGGGCCTCCTCCAGACATTCCCAGTTCACCCGCACTACACGTTTGGGCTTACCAGGTCTGTCCAGAGTCTTCCCCCACCCTCTGACCCAACTCACCACCAGATGGTGATCAGTTGACAGCTCCGCCCCTCTCTTCACCCGAGTGTCCAAAACATGTAGCCTCAGATCAGACGATACGATTACAAAATTGATCATCGACCTTCGGCCTAGGGTGCTCTGGTACCATGTACACTTATAAGCATCCTTATGTTCGAACATGGTGTTCGTTATGGACAGTCCATGAGTAGCACAGAAGTCCAATAACAAACAACCACTCTGGTTTAGATCAGGGAGGCCATTCCTGCCAATCACGCCACTCCAGGTGTCTCCATCGTTGCCGACGTGCACGTTGAAGTCTCCCAGCAGAACTATGGAGTCCCCTACTGGAGCCCCATACAGGACTCCATTCAGGGTCTCCAAGAAGGCCGAATGCTCCGAACTGCTGTTCGGTGCATATGCACAGACAACAGTCAGAGTTTTCCCCCCCATAACCCGAAGGCGTAGGGAGGCGACCCTCTCGTCCACCGGGGTAAACTCCAGCGTAGCGGCACACAGCCGGGGATTTGTGAGTATCCCCACACCCGCCCGGCGCCTCACACCATGGGCAACTCCAGAGAAGAATAGAGTCCAACCCCTATCCAGGAGTACGGTTCCAGAACCGAGGCTGTGCGTAGAGGTAAGCCCTACCAGATCTAACTGATAGCGCTCCACCTCCTGCACAAGCTCCGGCTCCTTCCCCCACAGAGAGGTGACGTTCCACGTCCCCAGAGCCAGCCTCTGCCGCCCGGGTCCGGTCCGTCGAGGTCCCTGGTCTTCACTGCTACCCGTGTGACAGTGCACCCGACCCCAGCGGTTCCTCCCGCAGGTGGTGAGCCCACAGGATGGCGAGGAGGGGGTTGCCACGTCGCTTCTTCGGGGTGTCCCCGGCCGGGCTCCGTGGCAAGCCCGGCCATCAGGCGCTCGCTGACGGGCCCTCCTTCTGGGCCTTGCTCCAGACGTGGGCCCCGGGCTTCCTCCAGGCCGGGTACCTTCTCCTCTGTCTCGTTTCTTCATTGGGGTTTATGATCCATTCTTAGTCTGGCCCCTCGCCTGAGACCAATTTGCCATGGGAGACCCTACCGGGAGCATCAGGCTCCAGACAACACAGCCCTCAGGGTCATAGGGACACATAAACCTCTCCACCATGTTAAGGTGATGGTTCCAGGAGAGTACCTGAATACACATACCATATATTCCTTCTTTGTTAACCTGCAGGGAAACCTCACTGTTTTATTTTTATCTCCCGCCTCAGACGAGGATATAGAGTTGGTTCCGTCAGGTGTCATCTCATGGAACATAGAGTGGTCTCGCAAGTTGATGCGGACCCAGTCCGAGTGGCTGTTCCTCGACTTGACCTTGGACAACAAAACTGTTAATAATTTTGGCTTCAACCAAAGCATATTGGTTTACACTGTAAGTATTTCTGAACAGGTAATGATTGATTGATTCGGTTTAGCCTTTGACAAATGTAAACATCAACCACCTAACATCGTTTCACAGATCACCATGAGGAGGCGGTCTGCCCTCTACATCGCCAACTTCTTGCTACCCGTCCTGTTCTTCTTTTGTCTGGACTTGGCCTCCTTCCTGATCTCAGACAGCAGCGGCGAGAAGCTCGGCTTCAAGGTCACTGTGCTGCTCGCTGTCACCGTGATGCAGCTTATTCTCAATGAGATTCTGCCTTCCTCTTCAGACAGGATTCCTCTTATAGGTAAAGAAGCTCAAGAGTCATTACTTTATTAGACTGTAATTCATATGAGCAGGAGCAGCACGTATATACCTACACAATTTGAGGTCATTTGTCCGTATTAATGATGCTGCTTTCTCCCCTCAGCGGCCTACTGCATTGGGATTTTTAGTTTGATGATGCTGAGCCTCCTGGAGACGATTTTGGTGATGCATCTGATGGAGAAAGACTCTGCATCCCAAGACAACGAGGTAGATAAAGACCAAAGATGACAACACTAATAGTCACATTATTTAACCACAGCTTATTTAAAGGGACTGTTTGTAACTTCTTACTCGTATAAATCATTGCGGATTGGTGTCCCATGCGCGCTCGCGTGTGGCTACGCTGTTCAGACTCAGACTCCAACACACACTACACGGAAGCACCAAAACCTCAAAGTTATATCTAGTGAAGCCCGTCTTGCAAAACAGTGTTGGCCGCGGTCGGAGGACGGTCGGAGGACGGTCGGAGGACGCGGGGGAGACCGTAGCTTTGGTCTCCAGGGCCAAAACTCCGGTGTCTCCCCTGTTCCCTCCGGCCGCGGTCGGGAGGCTGAAGCAGGAAAAGCCAACACTAGGATCAGCATTGATTCATGGAGAGACCTTCGTCTGGTCAGCTAACTTTACTGCCAAGCAGGTGAAATATAGAGTGATATTGTGGTTTTAGCTGACGTGTGTCGCATCACTGTTGTGAGCGATGCTCGTTCAGGTCTATGTAGAGCGACCACAAGCGCAAACCCGACGCTGACTTTCGTTGACTTCACGGCTGTTAACAAGCATTTCTGATTCTTACAAACAGTCCCTTTAACTGTTTTTTTCAGGGTAGCAGCAGCCAACTGACGGAGGAGTCCTGTGACTTTGAGAAGCTCTCAGACGAGAAGAGGGAGGCGGTGAAAACACTGACTCCGCTCTTCAGCAGCAGGAAGGAAGAAGGGAAGCCCGGCTACTGGACCGGAGTGGCTAAAACGATCGACAGAGGTTTCTTCATTCTCTACGTCATAACTGCCGGTCTGTTTTTAGTCTTCATGTTTTTCGGTTGGAAAAGTGACGAAAATTATAGTGCTAATATTTCTGATAACTGACAACAAGTCATGCAGCAGATCAAATTGTGCAGCGGCGAAAGCTGACAATTTATACTGCCATTTCAGCATCGCCTTATATTATCTTTAATAGGTAAAACAACCATTTTGAAGAGATATATGTTTGATAAATCACATCTTTGTTTTATGCACGTGTTATTGAAAACATACGCATGTTAAAATACTTAATAAATGAGAGAAAATAAATGCATTTAGGCGGAGTTAACAGGCTCTTGTGGTTTTCCTCTCATCAGTAAAACAAACTGAATGTACAGTAGCCTTTCATATGTTATAAATAGGCTACAATCAACAGAACAATATGAACATTCAGGCTTCCTCGTGTGGCTCAAATCTGTACTGCAGATAGAAATCTTAAATAAAAGATGATGGAAGAAATTCTGCAAATTTATTTGGCGACCCTAATAAAATCTCCTGTCCCAGTCTTTGGGAAAATGTATGCGTACAGGTGTTAACAAAATTGCATGCAGTCCTACATAAATATGTCATATTGGGCAATCCTTTTAATCCACCCAAAACATTAAAATATGTACAATTTATTGTATAAAATATTTAAACAATGAAGGATATAATTAAGTGCAAGCAAATTCATATCACACATGTTCTCACAGCTTTGTTTGAATCTTATCTAAGCTTTATGAACCGACTTTGCCAGCGCTAACATGGCTAAAATAAGAATTATTAAAATCATTGCAGCAGAGATATCCTGACCTTAAGTCTCGAGTATGCATCAAGCCCCCCTGTTTGCAACGCAGGATTTCTGTTAAAGATTTTTAGTAATTTGAGCAATTTTCTCTGACTTGGATCCTCCGGAGCCACAGGAGTTATTCTACAACTGTTTGAAAATGTTGTGTAAAAACTGGTCCAGTGTTCCTTTAACAATCTGAAACACATGTATAATATTCTGAAACCATATAATGGGTTTTTCTATATATGGGTTCAGTATTATCATGCAGTCTTTCTGTGGTGTTCTTTCACATCTCTCTCAGCATTACTTTGCTTTATTCGTGAATTAACAGTCCTGATATCTGCTTTCTATACTGGCTCTGACAACATGTATCAGATTCTTTGAAATGCAAAAATAAACAATAAAAACAAAACATATTCTCTCTGTTTTTTTTTCTCTGTATGTGTGTGTGTGTGTGTGTGTGAGGGTGGTGAGAGTGAACCAAAACAGTCCAGTAATAATGTAACTTCATCTCACACAAATATTTCCAGGTATGCTCTTTCAACTGTAGAAGTACACGATGGAGTTCATCTGGTTGGGAATCACTGCCTTAGATGGTAAAAACTGTTGGTTTGTTTGCCCTGCCCTCTTCCATTACGAGGATAAGCGTGCGTGGGGTAATGTTTCCGGAGAGCACATTTGTTGTACAAACCTCTCACAGACTCTGGATTCTCACTGATCCCGATCTCATGATGCTTGCAGGGTTCCTCTTTCTGCTCCTCCTCGCAGGTAAGGTTTCTCTCATCCTCACAGCATCCCTGTTGCTCTGAATAAAAAAACTATCTGCATACCACCAGAGGTTGAGTGCGATATTTAGTATAATGTTTATTTCTTTGTTGAAACTGTTTGAAAGAGGTGTTGATGCAAACTTTACCATAATTTTGGAAGATGTAGTTTGTGGTGCTGTTGAATAGTGGGCTAAAATGGGAGGTGTGTCTAATATTTAGCCAATTCACTGATACAAACATGATAAAATATTAGAAACACTAATGCAAATACTAAAGGTCGCACTGTCACTGTACAGTAGTAGCATTTATTGCAGGATAATCGTATTACACTTGGTTGATTTTAGCTACGTAGGTGTACCTAAACAACTGGCAACTGAGTATATATAATTTTGATTGTACTTTTGCTTTCTAAATTGCTGCAACTGAATTAGGTTTTCAGACAGTTCTGAGTGTTGCTGGCTATGATTTGATTACATGCATTTGGTGATATATAGAAGATGGATCTCAAATGGAAACCTATTTAGACTGTAAAAATGCCCACATTTAAAAATTGATGTAGTGGTTGGGTAGCTATTTGTGAGCTGGATTAATATTTAATGATTGAAAAAGAGCCTTTCATTAAGGGGGTGTAGTTGAAAGTGCTTTACAATAAAGTGAAGAAACAAGAGAATAAATAAAAAACGGGCAAATTTAACCAGAAAGCCCTTTCTGTCAGAAATCTCCTTAGGTTTAGGCAACAAAACTACTTGGTTAGGTTAGGAAAAGATATTTCATGTCTGGGTCAAAGTGATGGATTGACTGACAGACCGACATAACCGTGCCAGTAGAATAGCTGAAAAACACTCAAATTCATATGATGAATTCAGATGCAGTGAATACATACAATGATCTTTTTTTAATGATGAGTAACTGAGATGACATCATGAGTGATCTGAAGTTCTAATTCAAAGAAAAAATTAAGAGTATCACATTTCCTGAAACCTCTCATTGAGAATGTGTCCTGATGTTTTCACTGTAGATGCGAAGGCCTCCAATGGTTCCTGCAGGCATCAGAATGTTTTAAAGCACCTGAACCTGACCAAAAATAATGAGCAGTTCTCCATGACCCGGCCTGGGAGCGCTGAATTGCCCACAAAGGTATTCCTGGATGTACTACTCTATGCCATTCTAGATGTGGTAAGTGGTTGTTTATAATTATAAATTACAATTATCATTTACTGTTGAGGAGGTTATATTGGCTCTATTTCTCTGTTTGTTTGTAATGTAACAGGATATCACAAAATCAAGTAACAGCATACCACGATATCACAGAAATGACAACTAGCAGCGATAGCGGCGACTAGCAGCGAAACGACTAGCAGCGACAACGACTAGCAGCGACGACAACTAGCAGCGACAACAACTAGCAGCGATAACGACTAGCAGCAACAACTAGCAGCAACAACGACTAGCAGCAAACACTAGCAGCAACATCGACTATTAGCGATTAGTTTTTAATGTAACAGGATATCACAAAATCAAGTAACAGCATACCACGATATCACAGAAATGACAACTAGCAGCGACAGTGGCGACTAGCAGTGACACCGACTAGCAGCGACAACGACTAGCAGCAACAACTAGCAGCGACAACGACTAGCAGCAACAACGACTGACAGCAACAACTAGCAGTGACAACAACTAGCAGCAACAACGACCAGCAGCAACAACTAGCAGCGACAACGACTAGCAGCAACAGCTAGCAGCGACAACGACTAGCAGAGACAACAACTAGCAGCGACAACGACTAGCAGAGACAACGACTAGCAGCAACAACTAGCAGCGACAACGACTAGCAGCGACAACGACTAGCAGCGACAACTAACAGTGACAACAACTAGCAGCGATAACGACTAGCAGCAACAACTAGCAGCAACAACGACTAGCAGCAACAACTAGCAGCAACATCGACTATTAGCTATTAGTTTTTAATGTAACAGGATATCACAAAATCAAGTAACAGCATACCACGATATCACAGAAATGACAACTAGCAGCGACAGCGGCAACTAGCAGTGACAACGACTAGCAGCGACAACGACTAGCAGCAACAACTAGCAGCGACAACGACTAGCAGCGACAATGACTAGCAGCAACAACTAGCAGTGACAACAACTAGCAGCAACAACGATTAGCAGCAACAACTAGCAGCGACAACGACTAGCAGCAACAGCTAGCAGCGACAACGACTAGCAGAGACAACAACTAGCAGCAACAACTAGCAGCGACAACGACTAGCAGAGACAACGACTAGCAGCAATAACTAGCAGTGACAACGACTAGCAGCGAAACGACTAGCAGCGACAACGACTAGCAGCGACAACTAGCAGCGACAACTAGCAGCGACAACAACTAGCAGCGATAACGACTAGCAGCAACAACGACTAGCAGCAACAACTAGCAGCAACATCGACTATTAGCTATTAGTTTTTAATGTAACAGGATATCAGAAAATCAAGTAACAGCATACCACGATATCACAGAAATGACAACTAGCAGCGACAGCGTCGACTAGCAGTGACACCGACTAGCAGCGACAACGACTAGCAGCAACAACTAGCAGCGACAACGACTAGCAGCGACAACGACTAGCAGAGACAACAACTAGCAGCAACAACTAGCAGCGACAACAACTAGCAGCGACAACGACTAGCAGGGACAACAACTAGCAGCAACAACTAGCAGCGACAACGACTAGCAGCAACATCGACTAGCAACGACAACGACTAGCAGCAACATCGACTAGCAACGACAACGACTAGCCGCAACAACTAGCAGCGACAACGACTAGCAGCGACAACGACTAGCAGCAACAACTAGCAGTGACAACAACTAGCAGCAACAACGACTAGCAGCAACAACTAGCAGCGACAACGACTAGCAGCAACAGCTAGCAGCGACAACGACTAGCAGAGACAACAAGTAGCAGCAACAACTAGCAGCGACAACGACTAGCAGAGACAACGACTAGCAGCAACAACTAGCAGCGACAACGACTAGCAGAGACAATGACTAGCAGCAACAACTAGCAGCGACAACGACTAGCAGCGACAACGACTAGCAGAGACAACAACTAGCAGCAACAACTAGCAGCGACAACAACTAGCAGCGACAACGACTAGCAGGGACAACAACTAGCAGCAACAACTAGCAGCGACAACGACTAGCAGCAACATCGACTAGCAACGACAACGACTAGCAGCAACATCGACTAGCAACGACAACGACTAGCCGCAACAACTAGCAGCGACAACGACTAGCAGCGACAACGACTAGCAGCAACAACTAGCAGTGACAACAACTAGCAGCAACAACGACTAGCAGCAACAACTAGCAGCGACAACGACTAGCAGCAACAGCTAGCAGCGACAACGACTAGCAGAGACAACAAGTAGCAGCAACAACTAGCAGCGACAACGACTAGCAGAGACAACGACTAGCAGCAACAACTAGCAGCGACAACGACTAGCAGAGACAATGACTAGCAGCAACAACTAGCAGCGACAACGACTAGCAGCGACAACGACTAGCAGAGACAACAACTAGCAGCAACAACTAGCAGCGACAACAACTAGCAGCGACAACGACTAGCAACGACAATGACTAGCAGCAACAACTAGCAGCGACAACGACTAGCAGCAACATCGACTAGCAACGACAATGACTAGCAGCAACAACTAGCAGCGACAACGACTAGCAGCAACAACTAGCAGCAACAAGAACTAGCAGCAACAACTAGCAGTGACAAGGACTAGCAGCAACAACTAGCAGCAACAACGACTAGCAGCAACAACTAGCAGTGACAACGACTAGCAACGGTGACTAGCAAACGCAACTAGCAGCAGTGATAGCAGCAACGACTAGCATGATAGCAGCGGTGACTTACAGTGATAAAAGCTACGAATAGCAGCAGTGACTAGCAGCAGTGACTAGCAGCAGTGATAGCAGCGGCGACTAACAGTGACGACTAACAGCGACGACTAGCACGACTAACGCCCCTGTGGACACGTACCATTATCTCAAACATAACCTGCTCCGGAGCAGCACTTATGAAACCCAGGGTTAAACCTCAAGTTACTTCGTTAGCCCCAAATCCTGCTTCCTAGTACAGGCCTCAGGTGTGCCTGTTCAAAACTGTCATATGAACTGATGTTTACGAACTTGTATTAACATTGAATTTGTGCTAAGTTTCATGAAAGTTCCCGGGACATCTGACATATTTCTTTCCCCACAGAACGAGAAGCACCAGAAATTTGTTTCATACGTTTGGATTGATTCGGTGAGTTCTCTCTGAGGAAGAAAGCACTTTTTGATTGAATGAAAACCTCTCAAACCTCTGTTGGAAAACTCAACTTTCTTTTGTTAAAATGCATGTTTTCCTCTATAGTGGTGGCAGAGTGACGACATTTCTTGGAATCCTGATGACTTCTGTGGTATTCAGAGGATTTATCTTCCTACTAAATTATTGTGGAAGCCAGATTTGACTATTGGAGAGATGTAAGTTTGAACGTGTCTGTTATGACATGCAACAAACAGCCAGTACTGAACCAGATATACTGCAGTTATATGGTGCAGTTCATTGCATACTCTCAGTATGTTTTACATGAAGTTATGTTCTATAGTATATTAATAACATAATGTGAAATTCAGTTAAAAGCTTTTGTGTGTGTGTTCTCATACAGGACAAATAAGGACAAGGCCGATCAGAGTCCTTATCTCATGGTTAACAGTAACGGTAGCGTCATACTCAGAAACAACATGGTGGTGGTCAGCACCTGCAGGATGCAAATTTACAAATTCCCCTTCGACATTCAGAGCTGCAACCTCACTTTCAAGTCTGTCATATACTCTGGTGAGTGTGACCTGTTCTTGTGTCTGTTTGAGTTTGAATATATGTGTGCTTTAATGATTTTTTTAGTGAGTTTACTGTATGTCACCTGAATACACATACCATATATTCCTTCTTTGTTAACCTGCAGGGAAACCTCATTGTTTTATTTTTATCTCCCGCCTCAGACCAGGATATAGAGTTTGTTTCGGGAGTTAGCGTCTCATGGAACTTAGAGTGGTCTAGGAAAATGATGATGCGGACCCAGTCCGAGTGGCTGTTCCTCAACTTGACCATGGACAACAAAACTGTTGATAATTTTGGCTTCAACCAAAGCGTGTTGGTTTACACTGTAAGTATTTCTGGACACAGACGCACAGAAGTGTAAAATAAATGTTCCATTATCATTTCCACCTACAAGTAGTTTACTGAAGTATTTCAATTTTGTTAGTCTTTATACAGGCATGTCATTGGTAAATGTCCAAAAAGCAGGAAAATATTAGGGCCGTTGATCACGATTAATCGCATAGTTAATCGCAGTTAATCGCAAATTAGTCACACATTTATTATTTGTTCAAAATGTACCTTAAAGGGGGAATTGTCAAGTATTTAATACTCCTATCAACATGGGAGTGGGCAAATATGCTGCTTTATACAAATGTATGTATATATTTATTGTTGGATATTAATTAACAACACAAAACAATGACAAATATTGTCCAGAAACCCTCACAGGTACTGCATTTAGCATAAAAAATATGCTCAAATCATAACATGGCAAACTGCAGCCCAACAGGCAACAACAGCTGTCAGTGTGTCAGTGTGCTGACTTGACTATGACTTGCCCCAAACTGCGTGTGATTATCATAAAGTGGGCATGTCTGTAAAGGGGAGACTCGTGGGTACCCATAGAACTCAATTTCAGTCACATATCTGGAGGTCAGAGGTCAAGGGACCCCTTTGAAAATGGCCATGACAGTTTTTCCTCGCACAAATTTGGTGTAAGTTTGGAGCGTTATTTAGTCTTCTTCCCAACAAGCTAGTATAACATGGTTGGTACCAATGGATTCCTGAGGTTTTTCTAGTTTCATATGATGCCAATATCTTCAATATCTTCTAGCTTTTAATCTGAGACCACAACAACCTAAAAAAATGCAAGTTGCGTTAATCCGTTAAAGAAATTAGTTGAAGTCACTTGTTGTGTACATACCTGTAATACCCGTAGTTGATTCGGTTTAGCCTTTTACAAATGTAAACATCAACCACCTTACATCATTTCACAGATCAAGATGGGGAGGCGGTCTGCCCTCTACATCGCCAACTTCTTGCTACCCATCCTGTTCTTCTTTTGTCTGGACTTGGCCTCCTTCCTGATCTCAGACAGCAGCGGCGAGAAGCTCAGCTTCAAGGTCACTGTGCTGCTTGCTGTCACCGTGATGCAGCTTATTCTCAATGAGATTCTGCCTTCCTCTTCAGACAGGATTCCTCTTATAGGTAAAGAAGCTCAAGAGTCATTACTTTATTAGACTGTAATTCATATGAGCAGGAGCAGCACATATACTGACTCAGTGTGTGGTCATTTGTCCGTATTAATGATGCTGCTGTCTCCCCTCAGCGGTCTACTGCATTGGGATTTTTAGTTTGATGATGCTGAGCCTCATGGAGACGATTTTAGTCATGCATCTGAAGGAGAAAGACACTGCATCCCAAGACAACGAGGTAGATAAAGACCAAAGGTGACAACCCTAATAGTCACATTATGTAACCACAGCTTATTTAACTGTTTTTTTCAGGGTAGCAGCAACCAACTGACAGAGGAGTCCCGTGACTTTGAGAAGCTCTCAGACGAGCAGAGGGAGGCGGTGAAAACTCTGACTCTGCTCTTCAGCTGCAGGAAGGAAGAAGGGAAGCCCGGCTACTGGACCGGAGTGGCTAAAACGATCAACAGAGGTTTCTTCATTCTCTACGTCATAGCTGCCAGTCTGTTTTTAGTCTTCATGTTTTTTGGTTGGAAAAGTGACGAAAATAACTGACGACAAGTCATGCTGCAGGTCAAATTGTGCAGGGGCGAAAGCTGACCATTTATACTGCCATTTCAGCATCACCTTGTATTATCTTGAACAGGTAAAACAACCATTTTGAAGAGATATACGTTTGATGAATCACATCTTTGTTTTAAGCATTTGTTATTGAAAACATATATGCATGTTAAATACTTAAAGGGACTGTTTGTAAGAATCAGAAATTGCTTGTTAACAGTGACACCTGTGGCCGTTAAGTCAACGAAAGTCAGGGGGTTCCTTTAAAGGTCTCATATTATACTCATTTCCAGGTTCATAGATGTATTTTAATGTTGTACTAGAACATGTTTACATGCTGTAATGTTCAAAAAACCCTTTATTCTTCTCATAGTGTCCTCCTCACTCTGCCTGCTCAGAGCCTATTTTAGCCTCTGTCTGAGAGACCCTGATTTAGAGCCCGTCTCCTCCTACTCTGCTATGATTGGTCAGCGTTTCCTGCTCTAAAGTTATAACTTTATTCTCGTAATATTACGACTTTTTTTCTCGTAATACTATGACTTTATTCTGTAAATCTCCAATTTTTTTTCCCTCAATGTGGCCCTAATATCCAATCTTTCCCTTCATACAGTTCCTTAGTACATTTTTCTCTGATTCAGAACATATTAAGGACACAAAATCCATTGAGTTTGTTTCTATTGCATTCGTGTGAGGTTGACTCACATTTTTAGGTAAGACTAAAAGGCCAGAAAACCAAAACAATGAGCTGAAAGATGGTAAAATGCTCCTCAAAGCTGAGGTGGAGCTGCAGAGTCGGTTGATAATTCTCTGTGGGTTCATCACCACAAGTGACCACTTTTCACTTAATAAGTAGTCACAAGATCCATTGTTACCGTAACAGTATTGATTAGAGACGCTTTAGAGGTGCTCAGCTCTTTTGTGGTTTCAAAGTGATGAATCATACAAATGAGGAGCTCTCAGACTGTTTGTCCTTAACGGCGTTCATGACTTTGCACAATTACTGACTAAAATGTTAAGAATGAAATGAAAAGAGAGCTTGAGAGAGAAGTTAAAAATCTGCCATACTTTAAATATTTGCTTTTCTTTAACAACTGTTTTTTTTTTATTAATGGGGAAAATCTAAATTTATAAAAAGACACGCGCTTATTCCAAACCAAATTTTGGACAATTGTGTTAAGATGGCACCACAATTAAATAATTTATATATATTCATATTTATACTACTGTCTATATTGTACATATTGGATCTATAGTGTATTTACTGTATTCATATCATATTCACACCTCCACCTGTAATTACACTCTGCATTGTATATTTCATACTTATATTATACCTATACTGCTATAGAGGACGGAACCTGCCCAAATAAAGAATAAATGAAAATAAATAAATGACTCGATAAATAAATAAACATGTCATTAAATGTAGCAAAAAATAATATTAAAGATACATGTAGCCATTAATTAATTGATAAATTAATTAATGGTATTTAATTAATACCATTAATATTATATGATATGATATTTCTGTTGTAATTTATTTATTTAATTATTTATATTTGTATTAATTTCCTTATTTATTTACTCTTCTGTTTATTTTCCATTTTATTTATGTATGTATTTATTTTTGTTACTTTTTAAATGTATTTATTTAGTTTTCCATTTCTTTTTCATTTATTTATTTTTAAATGTGTGTATTTATTTATTTATTTCTGCACAACTTTCCCCTTTGCATTTCACCCCTTATTCATTTCCCAAAACTTATTTTTTTTCTGTATTTTTTTCTTTTTGATAAAATGTGACATACTTGTATTTATTTATTTTTTATTTGTCTTTATATTAATTTCCTTATTTATTTTCTCTTCTGTTAATTTTCCATTTTATTTATGTATGTATCTATTTTTATTACTTTGTAATAATGTATTTATTTAGTTTCGCATTTCTTTTTTATTTATTTATTATTTTTTTAATGTGTGTATTTATTTATGTATATATGCATTTATTTATTTATTTCTGCACGGTTTTCCCTTCGCATTTCACCCCTCATTTATTTCCCCAAACTTATTTTTTCTGTATTTATTTCTTTATACATTTCTTTACACATTTCTTTTTACATTTCTTTATGCATTTCTGCCTCATTATGCAAATGAGGGTGCTGTCATGGGATCAGAGTGGATAGATTGACTATATGCTAGAAAAAAATGGTTAATTACATGTATGATGACTGGCATATAGCATGTATATTATTTTGTTCATTTAATAAAAACATAAATAAATAAATGACTTGATAAATTAATAAACATGTCATTAAATGTAGCAAAAATAATATTAAAGATGAATATAGCCATTAATTAATTGATAAAATGTGACATAAATTTATGTTGTAATTTATTTATTTATTCATTTATTTATTTATTTGTATTTGTATTTATTTACTCTTCTGTTTAATTTCCATTTTATTTATGTATGTATTTATTTGTATCACTTTTTAAATGTTTATATAACTTATATTTATATTTATACCTCTATTTATATTTATATTTATATTTATACTTATATTTATATCTATATCTATATTTACATTTACATTTACATTTACATTTATATTTATAATTATTTTTATTTTTATTTTGATACCTCTATCTATATTTATATTTATATTAATATTTACATTTACATTTACATTTATATTTATATTAATTCAGGTGCAGTTCCTCTACATGTCCTGCAGTGTGCGTTGTGTCCTCCGGGCCTGCAGGTGGCGCTGTTCGCTCCTACGTCACCGCGCTGTCGTTCAATCAGTGACGTGGATCTCCATTGAGTCAGTCAGTCAGAGCTTCTCTCAGACTCTCCAACATCTCTCAGCTTCTACCACCAACTTTACTCACATTTACAAGTTGGAACCAGCTGTGTTTATTCACCTTCGTTTCATCACACTTCAACACAGTTTTTTGTCACCGTTTTTTCACAAACAGGTGAGTAAAACGGTGTGAAACGTGAAGGTTTAAACGGGGTTTCCTGCTCTCTGCTAGTCAGAAGTCTCTGCAGCACAAACTGTGTTTTTAAATGTGTTTCACCTCGTTTTAGGTGTTTTATTTTCCCATTTTAACTGTGTTTTTTTCTCACTTGACTTCACCACAGACTCCAGGATGAGTAAAAGCAGCAAAGTGTTGAATCTGAAGGATAAAATCAACGGTAATGAGGTGGACCTGAGCCTGAGTAACCTCACAGAGGTGCCAGTTAGAGAGCTGGTGAGTTAGCTACCCAACATGTCAACATGCATATATAAATGCATAAAAACATAAATAAATACACACATTTAAAAATATAATACATGAAAATAAATGCTATTATATATCAATAAATTTAAAAATGTATAAAAAAAATAAATGCATGAATAAAAACATTTAAAAATAAATATAAAATAAATAAAACATAAATACATAAATAAATAATTAGATGCAAAAATGTATCAATATTTTTTGATTTATAAAATTACATAAATAAATACACATTTAGTCAAAGAGCTGGTGAGTTAGCTAGCTACTCAACATGTCAACATGCATATATAAATGCATAAAAACATGAATAAATACAAACATTTAAAAATATAATACATGTATATAAATGCAAAAATAAATAATTAGATGCAAAAATATATAAATATTTTTAATTTATAAAAAAATATAAAAAAATACACACATTTAAAAATATAATACATAAAAATAAATGCATAAATAAATAATTAGATGCAAAAATATCTCAATATTTTTGAATTTATAAAAATACATAAATAAATACACACATTTAAAAATAAATATAAAATAAGTTAAAAAAAATAAATGCAAAAGTAAATAAATAAAAATTTGATGCAAAATAATAATAATAAATAAAAAATTAATATATCAATCATTAAAAAAATAATATAAATAAATACATAAATAAATCAAAGGGAAAATTAAACAGAAGAGTAAATAAATAAGGGAATTAATACAAAGATAATAAATAAAGAAGCAAATTAAAACAGAAATATAAATTTGTCACATTTCATCAATTAATTAATGGCTACATTTATTTTTAATATTATTTTTGCTGCAATTAATTACATTTATTTATTTATCAAGTTATTTATTTATTTATTTAATATTAATTTTTTTAATTTGGCAGGTTCATACTAAAGATCCTTAAAACTAAACAACAGGCCTTTTTCACAGCAAACATTTTGACTTGACATAGTGGAACAAAGCACAGGTGTTACTAATAACACTAACAATGGCTCTGTTCCATTCAAGTGTCCCAGTGAGACTGACAATAAATCAGCATGCACAATACCAAGATCCTGAAATTAAATAAATAAATGAACATTTAAATAAATAAATGTACATTTAATGCTAAGAATTTAAACTGATGATTTCTGTGATTTTATCCCAACAGGCTTTATTCACCAAAGCAACTGTTCTGGACTTGTCTTGCAACAACATTACCTCCCTTCCTGTAAGTACAAACACACATCATTCTGCATTTAAGTAAACCCTTAAATGTATGGTATCCAATCTTTTTGATCCTTTAAAATGAAGTAATGTGTACTTTTTCCATGGAAGACATTTTGATATGTCATAGTAGGAGAAGCACAGGTGTAATTAATTAATGAAACTAATGATGGCTGAATTCCATTTAGTTGCTTTGATTTCAGGATCCTGGTATTGTGCATTCTGATTTATTTATTATTTATATTTTTATTTATTTTTAAATGTGTGTTTTTATTTTTGCATTTATTTTTATGTATTATATTTTTAAATGTGTGTATTTATTTATTTATGTATTTATGCATTTATATATGCATGGTTTTCCCTTTGCATTTCACCCCTTATTTACTTTCCCAAACTTATTTCTGTATTCTTTTCTTTATACATTTCTTTATGCATTTCTGCCTCATTATGCAAATAGCGGCTGTCACTCAACGTGTGTCATCATGGGGTCAGGGTACATGACTATATGTTAATTAGCTAAACGGTGTCTTCTTCTGCTTATCAACACCAGTCTTCATTCCCGGCTCGACAGCATATGCCCGGCTCTGTACAGGTCACAGATAATACAAACATAAATAAACAAAGAATCAAATTAAAACAGAAATATCAATTTGTCACATTTGATCAATTAACTAATTATTTTTAATATTATTTTTGCTCCATTTAATGACATATTTATTAATTTATTGAGTCATTTATTCATTTATTTTTGATTTTTGGCAGGTTCCATCCTCCATACTTTAGAGGCCTGATGTTGCCTTACACATAAAATGTTCCCAGTCACTTCCACACAGTGAGGCATACAGCTTATTAATTAAACACGTATCGGTACCCGGTATCTGCCGATACCCAAAGCCCAGGTATCGTATCGGTACTGAAATAGTCGGATCGGTGCATCCCTAGTTCTATTTAGTGTCCCAGCCATTAAAGTGAGTCAGCATGCACAATACCAGCGCCCTGGCGCACCTTAATGGAACAGGGCCATAATTAATATTATTAATCACACCACTTGCAATGACATATCAAAATGGCTGCTGTGAAAAGGGCCTATAAAGGAGGTGAATCAAGAGGAATCTTCATTTGTTTTCAGTAGATGTTTTTATGGGAATGTGGATCTTTCAGATCAATTTGAGGAGCGCCTGTTTGCATTGTCCACATTTTATCATAAGTGTGTCATGTTAGTGTGGGACTTGCACTGTTCTGGTCTTGACTCGGTCTCAACCCCTCAAAGTCATGGTCTTGTCTTGGTCTTGATACACTCTGGTCTTGGTTGAGGTGGTCTTGACTACAACACTGGCATAATGAAGTGAGGATTAATGTGAATCAAATGTTACTTTGTCCTTTCTCCTCTTCTTTAGTGGAGTTTTCTTTGTCTGAATCAAAAGAGTCTGAGGATAGAGGGTGTTGTATGTTTTAAATCCCATCTGAGGCAAATCTGTGAGACTTGACTGTACTATTTTTGAGCAAACTCTGATACTAATATCCTGTATTTACAACCTAACCTTCAACTTTACCTGCAGATTTTCCAACGTCATCACTGTCACTAACAAAGTACGAATATTAAGACTTGAGTTCCTATTTCTTTGTAGCCAGAGTTCTGCAACCTGACCCACCTGGTGAAGGTGGATCTGAGTAAAAACCAGCTGACCTGTCTACCAGACGATCTGGGGAACCTTTCCAGCCTTCAACATCTGGACCTGTACAACAACAAGCTGACTGTCCTGCCGGTCAGCGTCTCTCAGCTCAGGGTGGGTGCCAGACACAAGCACTGTTTGCTCATGTTACATTCATATAAGGCTGAACGATTTTGAAAAACATATCTAATTGGTATGATTTAACTGATATTGCAATTGCGATATGATTTGTAATATTAGAGGGAATGATCATTTTTACATAATTATTCTCATTTTCATTACTTACTCCCATTTTGTGTGAGCTGGCTTTGTTTTGATCTCTGATGGTATTTATTTGACTCAGTCTGTGTCTGTGTGTGTGTGTTTGTTCTCAGAGTTTGAAGTGGTTGGATCTGAAGGATAACCCGCTGGAGGCCGGCCTGGCCAAGGCAGCAGGAGACTGTCTGGATGAGAAGCAGTGTAAACAGTGTGCCACCAAGGTGAGAGACAGAGAAAGATAGAGAGAAGAATGACAGAAAAGAGATCAGTTAAGCAGCTTACAGTATCTAAAACTAAAAGACATTTTCTTCCAGGTTCTGCAGCACATGAGAGGTCTTCAGGACGAGGTCGATCGTGCACGAGAGAAACGCCTTTTGAGGGAAAAAGGTGGGTGTCAGGACACATTTTTTTTATTTGAACCAATAAATAATTTCAGCAGATATCAAACCTCAACACTTTTGATGCCTGCGCGACAGCCGTGGCCCTCCGGCCATTACGTTTTCGCGTTGTCCGTCTGGGTTCATTCTCGTGAACACGATATCTCAGGAACGCCTGGAGGGAATTTCTTCAAATTTGGCACAAACATCCACTTGGACTCAAGGTTGAGCAGATTAGATTTTGGTGGTTAAATGTTAATGTACGTGTACGCATCATGTAGGCTGAGTCCTTGGCAATGGCCGCGACCTGCGGCCCTTTGCTGCGTGGCACACCCCTTTCTCTCTCCTCCCCTTTCCTGTCATTCTCCAGCTGCACTAATAAAGACAATAAAAAGCCTTAAGGAAAAAAAAAAAGGTCAACACATTTTTGGCCATAACTCAAAAATTCATACGGTAATTATGACAATTTCACACAAATGTCTAACAGGATAAAATGATGAAGTGATGATATTTGGTGCTTTGACGGTGCTAACAGTGTAAACACCGGCAACAGTGCTGACAGAGCTAAGAGGTGTGTAACTACAACTGCGCTGGCGGTCGTGATGGCGTTATCAGCTGTAACCGCCGTATGAGCGCAGTACAGAGCGGCGGCCGTGAGTTAGCCAGTGGGGCACGCTCACATGCATGAACATGCGCTAAAAAGGCACGCACAGCTGGCTTTGTGAACAAAGCACAAAGAAGCTTGGATTACAACACAAAGAGGGAGATCGACTTCATTCTCTGCTCAGGTAGACTTTACTTCACTATTATCTTTACATGGCAAATAGTTGTTTGCTGCTATATTAATGCTCTGGATATCATGTAGAGCAGTGGTTCTCAACCAAGGGTCTGGGACCCCAAGGAGTCCTTAAGGGAGTTCAAGGTGGTCCCCAGAAAAATGGGAAATAGAGAAATCTTTTCAGACGGAGGTCCGTGACCTAATGTGTATCAATCTAGACACGAAAAAGGTTGAGAACCACTGGTATAGAGCTCCTTTTTCAGCGAAATCTACTTAAATGATCAAAGGTAAAAGTACTTGTTCCACCTCTGTGACTGATATTTTATTATATGACATTATTAGATTGTAAATACTTGTGCATTAACATGTAGGCAGCATTTTACTGTTGTAGCAGGTCGAGGTGGAGCTAGTTTGAAGTAGTTTATATACAGTTAGCCAGTTTAGTCCAGTTACTCCCAGCCTAAAGGAGAGAATAAAGGTATAGTAATGATTGTTCTTTTGTATTCTCAGGAGTTTTACCTGCTGAGGATGACGTGTATTTTATTGATGGCTGGAAACCATAAATACAGTTATATTAATGTCTGACTGCATCTCTTCTAAACAATATTTTCTTGTTCCATCCATCAGAGCTGGAGAGGAAGAAGGAGGTGAAGCAGAGGGAGCGGGAGGCCAGAGAGAAGGAGGCTCGTAAACGGGATAAGGCGGAGGAGAAGGAGAAGAGGAGGAAAGAGTACAACGCTCAGATGGCGGCCACGGCTGCGAAGGAACAACAGAAGAAGAAGAGCGAGGAGAAGAAGAAAAAGAACGGACAGGCAGCAGGTGAGACTAAAGGTCTGGATGATGCACCTCTTAAAGGGCTAGTTCATGTCCTTCTTTTACTAAGTTAAACTTAGTAGAATAAAGTCTGTAGAATATGTATGTAGGCCAGGACATCTCTGCAGCATGACAATATTTAATTAAAAATGGTATCTTGACACACATTTCACCTTTAACAAATATTGTGATTTCTTTCTCATCATGTGATTTGAAAATTGCCATATTGCAATTTCAATAAAATGTTGATTAATTGTGCTGCCCTAACAAAGACAGTCACAGTCAACAACAATTAATATTATTATTATTTGTCAAAATATATACAAACCGAAGTGTACTCTGATATACATTGATTTAAAGTGAACAAAAGCTTGTCCAGGGGAGACGGGAAGCTTAGAACTTAAAGAAAGACCTCTCCTTGAAATACAAGGGAAGATTAACACAGAATTACATTAAATATGCTACAAAATAAAGGAAAAAAGTAAAAATAAGTAGAAAAGAACATATATATTTAACAATTATTTCTCTTTCCAGTAGTTGTCCCACAGTCGACACTGTAAAAGGGAAGTTGACCATGTTTGTTTAAGATGTTTTTAAAAGTAAACAAAGATGAAATAAAAATGTTGAAATAAAATGTTATAAATAAACATACACACATACAAGTCTGTAGATTGTTGATACTAACATTTGATCATCAGTTGACAAAAAAGCATCACATTCATGAGCTGAGATGTTGAAAAATAAACCTAGAAAACAAACATTAAGCATAAATGGATTTTGGGAAAAGCATAGTGATAATTTAGTTTTTTTTTGCAGCTGATTCTCTTGTTGAACTGTCCTTGATCCCAGGATCTGTTTTGTATACTTGATTAGTTCTTTTAAGAGTTTGTCTTTAGTGTTTTAGGAGTTGTTCTGACGTCACCCTCTCTCGCGTCATCTCAGCAGATAAAAAGGCCGTTGTGGAATCGGCGCCTAAACCTCGACGCTCTCTCATTGGCCTGATGTTCAAGCTCCTCCTCCTGCTGCTGCTGGGATTGGCCGGAGTCGCCGCCGCCTGCCGGTTGACGGACCTTCAGAAGGAAGCCATGTGTGTGCCAGTCAACGTCGCTGTGGACGACGGCCTATCCTGGGCCAAAGAGCAGGAGGTCGTGATCAGACAGCTGGTGCAAAATCTGTCATCCGCAGCGAAGGAGTTTCTCGAATCTACGCAAGCGTCTAAGAACTAAACTCTCATCTGCCGCCATCGACATCCGGAGCTGCAGGTTTTCCGCTCCCACCTGTGAATTCTGGGATTTTTTTTTTTTTTAATATGAGGAAATCATGAATATCATTTAAGATGGGCAACCCTGCATCCCCTCACCCTGTTTGTGGTGCTGGGAGGTGAAGAGTCTGTACAGATAGACAAAGGGGGATGGACAGATGTGTTGAATCGTCTTAAATTCCTATGGAATTGTTGTCGCTCTTGTACCCTCTTTGTACTACAGCCTGTTTTTAAAAAAACTCATCGTCTTAAACGTCTCCCCGTCGACTATTTTTCTGGACTTTGACCAGGTTTATGTTTCGCTGCACTACATGGAGCGTGAGGTGTATTTGAGAGATATTCAGTGAAATGTCTGAGCTGCATCGGAGCGTTGAGTCACATGTAAACTGCCAGTCAGAGTTTTGTATAAAGCCAAGTTGGATGTGGCACTCTGAGCATGTGCAGTGAAGGCTGTGTGAATGTAGAGCTCATCGGTCTTTATAGTCTTACATCAGTCAAACCAGCTCAATCTCACAGCTAATACACAATGTCTGGCATGCAAACTAGAGCCCAACTGAGTGGATCTTTTATCATATCACAGATATAACGGTATCATGTGAGTAAATGTCAGCTACAACTTACAGCGCTACAGAAATGCCAAAGATATGATTGAGGTTGTTTAGAAACAGTGTTGTCATTACATAGTTTGTCCAGCAGAGAGCAAAATGTCCCGCTCACTGTAAATGAGGATTTACAAATATAGTTATTTGTTATTTTCTGTCAGTCTACTAATCGATTAATTGACTAATCATTTCAGCTCTAATTTATGTTAAAAAACGAAAATTTTATCAGATTTTTCTCAAATATTTATCTGTATCGGCCTCAAAAATCCGGTATAATTAGTCAGGCTCTCATATATACACCCTTCCCAGTGCACAAACTGTATTAAAAGGACCATACCGACGTACCCCTTCTGCTATAAATCCTGTCTACATCATCATCATTAATTTCTGTACAGTCTGGAAAGTAATCAGACTCTTGCAGGGCTCGCACATGCGACCAAAACTCTGTCAAGTGCGACTAAACGTTTTCATTGGTTGCACCAGTGCGCCTGACATTTAGCAGGTCTGTCTCTCTGTGTGAGTAAAATCGTGCCCCGTACTTCCCCTCGAGTGACATCACAACCTTTAAACATACCGGTAATTGAAAATTAAGAAAACTATTGTTTTTACGTCAAGAAAAATGCTGCGGTGCCCGTTACACCTGTCTCCAGCCCAGACCGACATCATCACCGGAGGCACCCGCTCCTCCACCTGTCTCCCCGGGAGATACCTAATTCTGATCAGAAGCGTTGGTCCAGATTAATTTCAGAATTAATTTCTTCTCTGCTCTGTTGATCACCAAACAGCTCGCACATTTTTTATCTGTTCACAATGTACCTTAAAGGGAGATTTGTCAAGTATTTAATACTCTTATCAACACGGGAGTGGACAAATATGCTGCTTTATGCAAATGTATGTATATATCTTTATTGGAAATCAATTAACAACACAAAACAATTACACATATTGCCCAGAAACCCTCACAGGTACTGCATTTAGCATAAATAAATATGCTCAAATCATAACATGGGAAACTGCAGCCCAACAGGCAACAACAGCTGTCAGTGTGTCAGTGTGCTGACTTGACTATGACTTGCCCCAAACTGCATGTGATTATCATAAAGTGGGCATGTCTGTAAAGGGGAGACTCGTGGGTACCCATAGAAGGTCAAGGGACCCCTTTGATAATGGCCATGCCAGTTTTTCCTCGCCAAAAATGTGCGTAATTTTGGAGCATTATTTAACCTCCTTTGTGACAAGAGAGTATGACATGGTTGGTACCGATTCATTAGGTTTTCTAGTTTCATATGATGCCAGTATCTTCACTCTAGCTTTAAAACGGAGCCCGCTACAACCTCCGAAAGATCGATTTGCGTAAATGAGTTAAAGAAATTAGTGGCATTAAAACAAATTTGCAGCCCCACTCTAAATGTATTATTGCGTCACCAATAAGCGCAGTGAAAAGTTTTGGGTGCACCTAAATGAAAAAGTTAGGCGCACCAGAGCCACCAATATTAAAAACTTAGTCTGAGGACCTGTCTTGAAACTTGCTAAAGATGTGGAGTCCATCCCAGTAAACATCAAGTCTGCAATAATTTGTGTTAAAAAAAGAGACATTTCAACTCAAACTGCACTTTAACAGCATTAATACTGTAACGTCAACACAAATATGATCCAGACTTGATGTTCACTATGATGGATTACACACCTGTACCAAGATTCAAGAGTCTGCAAATTGATTTTTAATAGACAAAACAGAAACCAGTGGCTGCATGGAAGGTAAGAAAAGTACAACAACAGGAGCAAAATTTACAAAAACATTATCTGTAATATATAAAGTATACACGTATACAGAGGTTATCGCTTGTAAAAACAGAAGTATGGTCCTTTTTTTAAAGAGTGCAGTAGTTACAATATTTAACTTCACTCTGGCTCAGAATCGTTAAATCATCTGGTATGATAAGTAATATTGAACTAGCGATCCAAAATCTGAAATACCTTCCTTGTTAACTAAAGAAGTAAAAAGGCAACTGACAGATTATTTAACTGTTCTTTCAAAGTTTAAAGGTAGGGTTGGTAAATGCTGTTTAAATACTTTTTTGTTGTTGGAATTCTCATTAAAACCATCAATAAATCCAATGCTCTGACAAAAAAAGAGAAAAAAATCCGGTATCTGTGGCTGTCGCAGGACTGTAATAAGTCCGTCCGATCATTTCATTCGGCCTGATGAATGAGATGCTTTGCTTTGCTGCTGTGGTTTCTTGTACAGATTCGTCCATGCTCTCAAACAATGTCAACGTTAATAAATGGCTATGCACTGCAAGAAATGTTTGAACGTTGTGTCTGTTTTTATAACAGAGGAAGAATGGTGGTGAATACACCTCGTCATGCACACATATCATAGTATAGTATGTCTTAAAAAAATGTCAGTATACTGTAGCATGCCGTGAGAAAATGTCAGTCTTTTATGACTTTTTTAAGACAATTTGTGGTATTTTTTATGACATGTTTTATACTATATTATGATGTTTTTATGACATTTTATACTCTTCTCCCCGTACACCAACAGTTGCACCTCCAGATTGATGGTTGTGGATTTACAGACCTGATCCAATCACCCCGTGTGACGCCCCAGTCGACACTGTGGAGTCCTTCTGCTTCCTGAGCTCCATGATCACCCAGGACCTCAAGTGTGAGCTGAACAACCACTGAGAAGGTGATTGGCCGCTGCAATATGCCATACTATACAGACATACTACACAGACATATATGCTGTACTCTGGTATTTTTTGGCCGCTGCAATATGCCATACTATACTGACATTTTTCATAGATGTTTTATACTGTACTCTGGTATTTTTTGTGACTTATTTTTTGACATACTATACTTTGACATTTTTAATGATGTTTTATGACATACTACACATTTTTATGAAATTTTTGGGACATACTATACTATGACATTTTTAATGATGTTTTATGACATACTATATATTTTGTGAAATTTTTTGGACATACTATACTATGACTTTTTTATGACATACTATACTATGGCATTTTTAATTACGTTTTATGACCTAATACACTATCTTTTTTTGTGAAATTTTTGGACATACTATACTATGGCTTTTTTATGACATACTGTGACTATTACTTTTTCTGACTATGATTATTTATTGGCCTACTATACTATATTTTTGTGCCATTTTTATGACCAATTATACCGTGACATTTTTCTGTTTTTTATTGGCATACTATACAATGACGTATAGTGGCATGTTTTTCTATGACTTTTTATAGAATAATATACTATGACTATTTTATAGTATATATAGTACATAGTATGTCGAAAGAAAAACGTCATAGTATAGTATGTCCAAAGAAAAACGTCATAGTATAGCATGTCCAAAAAAAGTAACAGTATAATATGTCGACATTTTTTTTTTAAATTCATAGTATAGTATGTCCAAAAAAAAGTCATAGTATAGCATGTTAAAAAAGTCATAAAAAAGTCATAGTATATTATGTTGAAAAAAAGTCATAGTATAGTATGTCGAAAATGTTTTAAAAGAAAATTCATAGTATAGCATGTCCAAAAAAAGTAAAAAAAAAAGTCATAGTATAGTATGTCCAAAAAAGTCATAGTACAGTATGTCAAAAAAAAGTCATATTAGTATGTCGAAATTCTTTTTTAAAAATTCATAGTATAGTATGTCCAAAACAAGAAAAAAAGTCATAGTATAGTATGTCGAAAAAAAGCATAAAAAAGGTCATAGAACAATATGACGAACAAAGTCAAATAAAGTCATAGTAAAGCATGTTGAAATTAAGTTGTTACGTACCGTGGTGTTATGCTGTTCGTCTCTCTCCAGGAACCGCTCTTACTCCGGTGCTTTCATTTATCCATTCGGGCCTGGAGAAAACAGTGACATGTCAGTGGATTTCCGGCTGTGAGTCCGTGATATTTTTGTTATAGATTGTAGCTAATGATCTGTTTTTGGTTGCAAGTTATCCATCCTCATCTCAGTTGTTAATAAATTATTTATATTTGCTTATACTTTGGTATTCCTTGTTTCTTCTCCCAGTCATAGGGAAAGTCATAGTATATTATGCCATAAAAAGTCATTAAAAAAGTCATAGTATAGAATGTGAATTAAGTCATAGTATAGTATGTTGAAAAAGTAAAAAAATCCATATAGCATGTCGAAAAAAGCCATTGTATAGTATGTCAAAAGTTAAAAAGTCAGTACAGTATGTGAAAAAAGTCATAAAAAAGTCAAAGTATATAATGTCAAAAAAAGTGTTGAAAGTCTGTCGAAAAAGGTAAAAAAATCATGTCAAAAAAGCCATAAAAGTCATAGCATACTATGTCAAAAAAGCCATAGTATGTCAGAAAAGTCATAGTATAGTATGTGAATTAAGTCAAAGTATATTATGTCAAAAAAGTGTTTAAAGTCTGTCGAAAAAAGGTCAAAAAAGGTCATTGCATAGTATGTAAAAAAAATCATAAGTCATAGTATGTGAAATTAAGTCATTGTATAGTATGTGGAATTTTTTTTTTTTTAAAGTCATAATATAGTATATGGGAAAAAAGTAAAAAAAAATCATAGTACAGTATGTAAAAAAAAAAAAATCATGGCATAGTATGTCGAAAAAAGTCGTAAAAAAAAAGTCAAATTATAGTATGCCATAAGAAACGTCACAAAAATGTCTAGTATATCATAAAAATTTTATTAAAAATGCTGAGCAGAGGTTTTTTCCAGCCCTGAGTATCATCTGCAGTCTCCCTCTAAAGCCTTATATTATAGCACAGTGAATGTTTAACATCATCAACTCTACTAATTCACTCATCTGGATTTTCAAAACTACATCCTCCAAATAAATATCTCTCTCTCTTGATGTCAAAAACATTGAATTTACTTGACTGGAACAGGAGGAAATAGATAAATTATTATTATATGCTTCCATTTCACATTTGGGGTCATTTTGTGGTGCGATATGAAAGCTGTTCGATAAAGCTCCTGCAGTATTTCCGGTTTTGAACGAGAAAATTATGAGAAACGCAGCAGACTAATGCAGCAATTAGAGGAGGAAACTGAAACAAATATGTTTGTCGTAATGTAAGAGATGTTTTTCACTCCGATTAGGCCTCAGTCGTTACCGGTTGTGCACCAGAAAATGGAAACGCTACGCTTTCCTACATCATTTATTCTGCACTTAAATTATAAGTACCCTGTTAATTTGTGCACAAAAAACGGACATACTTTAAATTAAATGGTTACAGTTCTCCAAGCCTTTTGAATAAAGTCGTGATCCTGGTCTCTTCTGAAAGGTAACTGTTCGAAGTTTACTACCAAATAGTCAGAATTAGCCTAAATTGTATTGAACCAAATGTAAAGAGGTACTAACTTGACCTTCAGCTATACATATTTTTAATCTTACAGTTCAGTTTTATATGCAACGGTGCTACAAAACAAGCGCCTGTGGTCACTGTTGTATTAGGATCTTTAAAAGGTTCATGCAAACTAAATCATAAACCATTTTGTTTTCAATTGATGAGAATTCAATTGGATGCACAACCCAAATATAATAAACCACTTCCACTAGAAACATTAAAAAAACCACCGGACATTTCTATCCATCTTTTATTTCTCTCAGCTACAAATGCTTCAGAGAAAAGCAGTTTAGTCTGGATACTTTAAAAACTGCAGGCCATTAAAACTGTTGTGTATTTGTGGGCTTTTAGTGTGGTAGTGCGTAAGAGGAAGTGGAAGAAGATGTGTGTGTGTCCTTTTCAAATTAAAAGAAATAGTTAAACTAGCAGGTATTTACTTTGTTGAGGGGAGTTAGATGAGAAGATCGATACCACTCTTGACAACCTACCAGCACCTTTAAATCTCCTTAATTAACACGTTATATCTTGTTTGTTTAATCTGTACAGTGGTGGAAGACGCATTCAGAAATAGAGGCAACACAAAAACAGAAAAATAGTCCACAAGTAGAAGTTTTACAGTGAGAATTTTTACTCAATTAAAAGTAAACAAGTATTAGCAGTAAAATGTGCTGCTATATACAAAGAAAAAAGTGCTGATTAACAAGAAGAGCGGAGTTTCATGTCTGGAGGAATGAAAGAGACAGAAACTGGGAAGAAGAGAAAGAGGAAAAGAAGTAAGAAAGAAAGAAAGACAAGACACTGGTCGCGTTCCAAATTGCACACTAACATGCTATTTAATACGCTAAAACAGTATATGAGATATTTTAGTATGTCTGAAACCTTAATATGAAACAAATAGCACGTGACATTGCATACTATTTCTGGTGAAATATTACAGTTTGCAAACGCTGGACACTACGGCGGCAAAAATATCCCACAATGCAAGGTGGTATTGACGACAACGTTGATAACAGACGGTGACGGGCGGCTCTGTAACGTCAATAACGCTTTAATTGAAGTATAAGTAAAAAAGTACAATATTTCCCTCTGAAATGTAACGGTGGAAAAGTAAAATCCGGGCAGTCAAAGTTAACGCGATAATAATGTGTTAACGCATATTAGTTTTAACGCAAGTTTTAAAGATAGAGTGACGATACTGACATCATATGAAACTAGAAAACCTAAAGGAATCCATCAGTACCAACCATGTCATACTAGCTTGTCATGGAGGAGGTTAAATAACGCTCCAAACTTACGCTAAATTTTGGCGAGGAAAAACTGCCATGGTCATTTTCAAAGGGGTCCCTTGACCTCTGACCTCCAGATATGTGAATGTGGGTTCTATGGGTACCCACGAGTCTCCCCTTTACAGACATGCCCACTTTATGATAATCACATGCAGTTTGGGGCAAGTCATAGTCAAGTCAGCACACTGACACACTGACAGCTGTTGTTGCCTGTTGGGCTGCAGTTTGCCATGTTATGATTTGAGCATATTGTTTTTATGCTAAATGCAGTACCTGTGAGGGTTTCTGGACAATATCGGTCATTGTTTTGTGTTGTTAATTGATTTCCAATAATAAATATATACATACATTTGCATACTACTACCACTCCCATGTTGATAAGAATATTAAATACTTGACACATCTCCCTTTAAGGTACATTTTGAATAGATAAAAAAAATGTGATTAATTTGTGATTAATCACGATTAAACATTTTAATCGATTGACAGTCCTAATATTAACGTAAAAAGTACAATAGTTCCCTCTGAAATGTAGCGGTGGAAAAGTACAATACATCCCAAAATGTAAATGTTTACATAACCTGTAACAACCTGTAACCTCAAAGCTACTTGAGTATATGAACCTCCCACCTCTGCAGGTGTGTAAATATCTAAAAAGTTTAAAGCACACACCAGTTTTCAGCTCAGATTTTCCCTGCAGAAAGATCTCAGCTGGAAGTCTTCAGGCTGCAGCTCAGCACGTCACTGTGAAACCAGTTCCTGTCTGTTGCTGCAGGTGTGTCTGTAGTCTCTCTCCTTCATGTCGGCCGTGTCGTCCAGCAGCTTCGTCCGAACGGAGTCGTTCACCGTCATCTCGAGGGTCATCTCTTTGAACACCTTACACACCGACACCTGCGACAGACACGAGGACGACAGTCAGTAGGCTTGCCGCGGTAGTCGGTTACACGGTGTTCAGGCACACACCGATTACATTAATTTGATTACGATAAGACCGTCGTTTCGCTTTTTTATAAAAATAAAACCCATTTAATTCATTATCGTGCATCAGCACCGTGTTATCAATAGTCGGAAGACAGACGCTACAAACTAAAAGTGAATGTGTCTGCTCCATATGGAGTCTCAGCTCAGAGTAGCAAGAGACAGATCATATTTTGAGGCCATCACACACAATGACATCATGCGATCTTCTCACCTCCCGGAAGTGCAGTTTCTTGAACATGGCGATGCTGGCCTTGTTGTCCAGCCCAATCTTCGTTTCAAACTGTTTGACCCCGAGTTTGGTGACTCCTGGTGGAAGAAAACATCACCAAAATTCATATTCATAATTTGCTTAATTTAGTGCTGGCTGCAGTCTGAAGTGAAACATGCTTGAAAGTTTTGTGACTTATAGGTCATTGCAGCAGCAGCACTTCTCTGCCATACGTGAATTAAAACCTCAAACTATGTCAAAGCCACTGTGTGTGAATTTGTATGTGATTATAACATCTTTTAAATTATTCCAAAAATGTTTTTGTTTGCTGAAAATTCAGACAATTCTGGTGGAAGTTGGTTTATGTGCTATTTTCTGTCACTGAACAGCAAAAGCAACAGGGAAAAGAACAGGGATAAAAAATTAATAAATGACATATAAAAATAAATACCTTTTTTGTAAATATACAGAAAAAATAATATATTAAAAGTATATAAAAGTAATTTCTATGCAAAAATTATATATATATATATATATATAATTAATAAATACATATTTATTAATGATAAATTAATAAATATATACAGAAATAAATTAACAAATAAACGTGAACAAATAAATGAAAATGTTTATAATTATTTTATATTTTGTTATTTGTTTTTATATTTCCACATTTATTTATTTAATTTATTTCTCCAAATTTATTTATTTACTTATTATTTTATTTATTCCTCTTTATAGCTCCACATTTATCTTTTTTTATGGCACTCCTGTAATTCCATAACAATGAGCACAACACAAGAGCTATTTGAATTGCTGAAAAATAGAAAAATTGGGCAGCGATTCAAGAGGTCTGAAACCAGGCAAGGGGGGGCACCAAAGTCTACACAGTGGCTTTAACTTCCTGTTAACCTGCAGTAAGTAACATGTTTACATGTTTAGTAAATTTCCCCCGTTAACAAGCCTTCAGACAGATCGTAAAAGCTGCTCACCGTAGCTCATCATCATGCGTGTCACCTCTTTCCCGATGCCCTTGCCTCTGTGACTGGGCTCTGTTCAAAACAAGAAGTATCAGGAGATGAAACATACGACTACTGTAGCGTTGAAATAGAGAGACAAATGCAAGGAAATGGTTCACATGTAAAAACCAAAGCACAGGTTGACTGATAAGCCTTTAATGTTGGGCGTCACCTGCTATCATGACCTCCAGCTCAGCCAGGGACGGGTCTGAGGGGTCAGTCAGGAACAAGTTGACATCTCCCACCATGCACTTCTCCTCTTCTACACTGCCGTCCGCCCAACGCTGCTTGTCCAAGATGATGAAAGTGCACTCTGGAAAGACAGAATTTAAAAAAATAATATTAATGAATTCTTTAAATAAAAGGTAGAAATATTTCCTTGTGAATCTATTATTTATTTATAATATATATTTATCATATTATATATATTATTTCCATATCATATCCAACAATTACCGGTTATTTACAAAAGCTATGAGCAAAAGAATAACAATAATACATGTTGACTGATCTCTAGCAATAACGTCGGCTCTTTAGACCAGTGAGTAAGTGACACATTTTATGGATATTTCATATTATATTTAATGCTTAACAACATCAGTCCAAAACAACTGATAAACTGTACAATTAACCCGAATAGTGAACACAATAACTGCAGGAAGTTTGTGTAAAATTAGCAATTTGGATGAATTTTGAATCAGAGATGAGTTTTCCTGTTATTTTTACGGACTTTTAATACAATTCTCTGTATTTTTTTTTTTATTTTTAACCATCATGCATACTTATTAGGCTTCTTTTTTGACAAATTGAGTGTTTTCTTCTCCCTGACATTTGTTCTATTCGCTCTGTAGTTATTTTAACTGCGTACTTTTCAAATGCAGGACGAGGCTGTTTAAAGGGACTGTTTGTAACTTTTTAAGCGTATAAATGTAGCGCGTCGCCACACATGCGCGCTCGCATATGCGCGTTCGCGTGTAGCCGCTGCCTCTCCTCCTCTACCTGCCTGCCTTCACTCAGACAGAGCGCGCGTTCTCGCTCAGCTCGCTCCACCTCTAGACGTGAACGCGCGCTCACTCCACACTGCAGAAGAGTTAGTTTAGCTCTGAGAATATCTAGTGAATGTACAGTGGACGTTTGTGCAGAAATAAATGCTGCAGCTCCTCCAGACCAACAGAGGTTTCCCGTGTCTTGTGAAGTGACGGAGCTCCTCAGCGATTAACGTTATCGTCTCGTTACCTACCGGGTGCCGGTGTCTCCCTGCTCTCTCCGGCTGCGGGCGGAGAGAGCAGGGAGACACGCTGCAGAGCCCCGCTGCATCAGCCTGCGCTGAGGCAGGAAAAGCCAACACTAGGATCAGATCTAAATCATGTTCATGGAGAGACCTTCGTCTGGTCAGCTAACATTACTGCCAAGCAGCTGAAATATAGAGTGAT
>CAKAKR010060915.1:19516-32935 GCA_916700685.1 Adelosebastes latens | reverse complement strand
TTTGTTGTAAAGACCAGAACGTTATAGGTGGTCCTTAAATAAATAAATTAAATGATAGATTTTAAGTAGGCTTACAATACAGAGGTTAACATAGCATTTCAAATCTTTTGCTTGTTGTGGGAAAAAACATTGTGGGACATATCACTCCATGAAGGCTGTTATGGATGGATATGATCAGCACATTTATTAACATTTATAATTAGGGCTGTCAAGCGATTTAAAATATTTAATTGTGATTAATCGCACATTTTTATCTGTTCAAAATGTACCTTAAAGGGAGATTTGTCAAGTATTTAATACTCTTCTCAACATGGGAGTGGACAAATATGCTGCTTTATGCAAATGTATGTTTATATTTATTATTGGAAATCAATTAACAACACAAAACAATGACAGATATTGTCCAGAAACCCTCACAGGTACTGCATTTAGCATAAAACAATATGCTCCAATCATAACATGGCAAACTGCAGCCCAACAGGCAACAACAGCTGTCAGTGTGTCAGTGTGCTGACTTGACTATGACTTGCCCCAAACTGCATGTGATTATCATAAAGTGGGCATGTCTGTAAAGGGGAGACTCGTGGGTACCCATAGAACCCATTTATATTCATATATCTTGAGGTCAGAGGTCAAGGGACCCCTTTAAATATGGCCATGCCAGTTTTTCCTTGCCAAAATATAGCGTAAGTTTGGGGCGTTATTTAGCCTCCTTCGCATCAAGCTAGTATGACATGGTTGATACCGATGGATTTCTTAGGTTTTTCTAGTTTCATATGATACCAGTATCTTCACTCCAGCTTTAAATCTGAGCCCGCTACAACCTAAAAATGGCAAGTTGCATTAATGCGTTAAAGAAATTAGTGGTGTTCAAATGAATATGCGGGTTATTTAACTTTGACGGCTCGACTTAAAATGCATCCATAACGCTTTAAAATCATATGTCATATGAACTTTATTTATGCCTGAATGCCAGTAATGTTTGGGACTATATTACTGAGAGTTATTTTGAATGCATAACAGTGGCTGACACAATATAATACAATACAATAGAAACTGTCTCCAGGAAAGAAAAATAAATGCAATCTGCCATTTTTTCTTGTTTGCTCTTTCTGATAATTTGATATTAAAGCGAGGAAATAACATATAAAATATAATAAATTGAATGAATAATACCTATACTTCCTACTCCATTGACTCTCACCAGTTGACTATAACCAGGCCACCACAGGTGTGGGGAGAAGAAGCTGCGATCAAACTGTTGAGGTTTTGTCTCGTACAATGGGGAGGTGGACAGGCCATTGTCGGCCAACTGGCAGGCAGGCCACTGGTGAGCTTCTCTATTGTCTCAGCATCCACAGCGCCACTCATGCAGTCTGTCAGCACACACAGGCCAGAATAAAAACCTGTACGGGTCTGATAAGGTGGGCGGCTGAATGTAAGCTGCGGGGTAAGCCCCGTCATTATGCCCACATGCAGTCTAGTGTAAACGATGAGGCCTATCTGCTTTCGATTTCAATCCCACACAGAGGTTGGCTCCGTGGATTAAAGCAATCTTCAGTCGGGCAGTCACGTTCTGCTGGCGGAGAGACCCGCGCCGGATGTGGAGTGGCAGGGCTCTCTGTAGTCATGACAACGTCAGTTGAGCCCATGACACCACTAGGATAATGATGATCAGTAATTTCAAAGTTTAGATACAGTATGTAGCAGCACTTAACAGCATTTCCCTGAACCTGCAGGATCGGGTATAGATTTACATACATACAGTATTTTAGGGCATCTTTGCATAATCCAAATGTGTTTACGTCCAACAAATGTTGAATTTTCAGCAACGGCCTACAGGTCTGCTTTGGAAATTACATTTCCTCTGCTCTCTTGTAAGAAAACAATCAGTACACTAAAAAGAGAGAAGTTTGTATTTTTTCGTTTCATGATGTGTACTGTACATACTGTATAGTCAGAATGCAGTGAGTAGACAAAATCCTTTGCATGTACCTCCTGCAAGTCTGTAGGACCAAGCGAACCTGGGGTGATGGAGCGTTTTCAGTCGTCGCCCCCTGTCTATGGAACTCATTACCATACCACATCAAAAATGCCCCCACTTTGTCATCATTCAAAAAGGCCCTCAAAACCTAAATCCCGTCGACACCATGTTATTCAAATTTTTTTCTTTCATCTTTCACCTTTTTTCTGTCAGTATTAAAGAGTCTGCTGCTTGTTTTATTTTACACAGTATGTAAAGTGTCTTTGAGAACGACCGGTATGTCGTCAGTAGAGGCGAGTCCATGAGTGAGTGGCTGCGGCTAGAAAGGCTAGAATAAATATCATTAATGAAACGGTATTTAAAAGTTTTCTGAATCTGCTATTCATTTACAGATTATGATTTTAAAGGGCAAACATTACCAGAAGAATTAAATGATCAGATGAAGGCTGTGATAGGGCTGTCAATCGATTAAAATATTTAATCGGGATTAATCGCACATTTTTTATCTGATGAAAATTGAGATTTGTAGAGTATTTAATCCTCTTATCAACATGCGAGTGGGCAAATATGCTGCTTTATATAAATGTATGTATATATTTATTATTGGAAATCAATTTACAACACAAAATAATGACAGATATTGTCCAGAAACCCACAGGTACTGCATTTAGCATAAAACAATATGCTCAAATCATAACATGGCAAACTGCAGCCCAACAGGCAACAACAACTGTCAGTGTGTCAGTGTGCTGACTTGACTATGACTTGCCCCAAACTGCATGTGATTATCATAAAGTGGGCATGTCTGTAAAGGGGAGACTCGTGGGTACCCATAGAACCCATTTTCATTCACATATCTGGAGGTCAGAGGTCAAGGGGACCCCTTTGAAGATGGCCATGACAGTTTTTCCTCCTTTTCCTCGCCAAAACTCAGTGCAAGTTTGGAGCGTTATTTAACCTCCTTCTTGACAAGCTATTATGACATGGTTGGGACCAAGTTCTTTGCCTGTGATTGTTGCAAGTTTTTAACTAAAAAGACTGATCTTCTTGTGTTGCCGCTGTGCACACAGGACTAGTGGGCCCAATAAACTAGCTTTGTCTGTTGTTGACATATTGTCCTATGAGTCATGAGTTTCATATTCTGTTTACTGACCAGGAGGTCACTCCATTTAATATTTGTCGCTGTCCATTGGTGGGGGGTTCTGAATTAAAGTTGCCGTGGCGTATTGTGAAGGGAGGGGACGGCCTCCAAAAACGTCTGTAGCCCCGGGACCTCGAGTCATATTAAGGCGCTCCTACATGCACCGTGGTTAAAGCCTTCTTTTCTCTCCCTCTGGCAGAAGAGAAATCTAACAATTTTGGTCGGACTCCAATACAATTAACACCTTAGTTGAGACCAAAACTGGACTACACAACGAATGTTCCACCTTTGAATAAGTATAGATTTCTTTTGTTGCAAGTACATGGTGTTGAAAAGCACTGACTGGTGTGTTGGCTGGCTCTGTGGAGGGCTCAAGTGTCCAATCAACTCGGTGGACTGAGAAGCTTAGTGTTCGGAGGCCTGTACTACGAAGCAAGTTCAACAACCGAGATCTTGCTAAGTGGTCCTACGACAGTGGTTATCAACTCGGTAAGTCAACCCAGGGTTTCTCAGTCTGGCTATGAGCGCGTTCACATGAACGAGGAGGTGTTTGCAGCATCTGACCAGTCACAGACATGGACGAGTTTACTGTCAGCAGAGCGGCACATTTTACAAAGAGTAAACTATATTAGACAAATACGAAGAAGTTAAACACTTAATCCAGACTAAAAGTAACACAGTTGAAGCTGCCAAATGCAGGAAGGACAGCTGGCAAAAGAAAAAACTCCCGTTGTGTGAATGCGTAAATTAACAGACTTATTAATTCAACGGAATACTCTAAAGTGATATATGGTTGTTGCGATATAAATAGCATTACTACATGCTTAGAATGAAAGGATTACACCTTATTATATCCACTAATTAAGAAAAGGCGTGTATGATTATTTCAACCTTCTGTCACCTGCATCTCCGGCGGTGTGAAACGGACTCAAGACCAAGTAAAAAAAATAAATAAAAAAACATAATTCAAAGCGATAAACACCCACAGCATAAATCCAGCTGTCTTTCCTGTATTTGTCAGTTTAAACTGTGTTGTTTTTTAGTCTGGATTATGACTTAAACTTCTTCGTATGTGTGTAATATTACCATACGATCTGCTCACAGAGCTCTGATTGGTCAGTAGGAGGTGCTTTTATACGAGTTGATCTCTTATCTGGAACATAACCTGCTTCGGAGCAGGTTAGCTGTTCAGCATAAGTAACCATGGCGATCTACCCCGGTAAGAAGTGAACCACATTTGTAGGATGGAAAACCCAGAGTTAACCCTGAAGTGACCTAGTTTACATCAAATCCTGCTTCGTAGTACAGGCCCTCTCGTTACATGGAGTAAAAGTTAAAGCATAGTATAAAGCATAACACTGGGATTTTACAAATCCATTGGCGGGCAGCGAGTTCAGATGCAGGAGGAGCTCTGATAAAAATGTGTCGGTAACCTTGGGAGTGTAGTTGAGATTAATGGGCCATGTCAATAGTTGTGATATAAACGGTACAATGAGCAGCAACCTTGATGTACACCCACCGACTCCAGAAACTCTTCCTACTTTTATCTCTGTGCAGATTTCCCTGATGTCCTCAGGCTAATATTTGCTGTTGTATTTTTACTCTACATCCAGTTGCATCCCATTAAAATTGATGTAGAAGGCTGTAATATATGTAGGTGTAAAGCTGAGAGATGAGAAAACTACCACAGTTTGATTGTATTCCTATTCTCCACACATACATTATTCATCACCTTTTGACACTTTCTAATCCTCTAACGCTACTCTTTTTTTTTTTTTTTTTTTGCTAATACTGCTATCTTGCGTCTCTCCGCCGCCTTTCAGAGTCTCTACGCAGTGAAAAAAGCATATAGCGACATCCATACTGCATGTTATCGATCGCTTCTTTACCAGTTCTGGCCTACAGTAGTTTCATTGAAGATTGTAGGTGCATACCTGTAACTACTGAATGTCTCTGAAAGGCATTTAGACTCAAGGACCCTCTCTTCATCCATTTTCCATTAGCCGGTTCCTCTACATGCTCTTTCAAACAATAATGTCTACGTGTGCTGTCTCAGTTGTTTGGCTCGGCTCGGGCTACTTTTACGAGAGAAAAAGCACTCAATACCCAATTATTATTTTGGAGAATTGGTGATTCTTGTCCACATTCAAGTGAACAGATGGAAAACAGATTTGTGTATTTAGTTCTTTTGTGGCCTGGAGAGTAGTGCAATTAACCTGAGAGTGATACAAAGCAAACAAAATCAAGTCACATTTAAAGCCTAATTCTGCAGTTATCACCACAAACAAACACTCTTATGGGAATTACATTTATTTGTTTTGCCAAATATGTGTTTAACTGCTCCTCAGATTATGTTCAGGGGCAAAAAATGTTTAAAGAGGTGGTCAGGGTGGATCGTGGAAGTACAAAACACAGGAGTTTGACACCGGAGCCAAGGTTAGGTTTAAGCAACGGAAGTACTTTAGTTAAGATTTGGGAAGGGTTGATGTTTTGGTAACATGCTGATAAAGTTTATCAGCTATCAGTCGGTTGGTCGAGGCTGAAATATCTCAACAACTAATAGATGGTACCCCGTGGATGAACCCTAATGACCTCGGTGGTCCCCTAGCTTGTTATCTAGCATCTGTGGTTTTGAGTGAAATGTTGCAACACAACCTGATGTCGTGGGAAGACGTATAAATAACATGTCATTTTGAGGACATTCCGCGTGCCGTCATAATGCATTTTAAGCTTTTTGCACAGGCTGTTTTCATACATCGTTCGTAGCTTTGCTTACGAAAAGTAATACAATGTAATTTGCGTATATCCCACGAAATCAATTTGTATGTAATCAACTTAATCGTGAACCAGGAAGTATAAAGGGCGACAAACGCCGCGGCGGAGGTTGAGGTGCATGGGCCGGTAAAACACCAGACTTTTGCCCAGGGGTCTGGTGTTCGTACTCCGTGTGAAACCAGAAGTCAACGAAGATTTATTTGTCACGTAACTACCGTACTTAAGTTAAACCACTTCTGGAGTTATTTTAATCCAAACTAAAAAAATATTTTCCTAAACCTATCTAAGTAATTTTGTTGCCTAAAACTAAGGAAGTTGTGTCGTGTGAAGATGGAAGTTTGTTTTGAAAGGAATGCATGCATGTCACGAGCAGCAATTGACATGTGCGTCATAAGTTGCTGGACATTCATAGGAAATCAACATACGTTGTTTTGCGTGTCATTTCACGCCACGGGGTAGTTACCGTGAAACGGTCATAGTTATGTTTAGGCAACAAAACTACTGTAATGGCCGCATTTAGGTTCTGTTATCAAAAACATCATGTTTGGCTTAAAATAAGTACGTAAACTAAGTTAAATACATGCATAAGTATGGAAAACACATCATAAAAGTCACTAATGTAACTACAAAATATCTCAACAACACTTTTGGACATGAACGCCGGTCCCCTTGGTGACAATTACTAGCTCTGAGCGTCGCATATTCACGTGGGTGCATTTGCATTGCAATCAGTTCAGACTACATGCCGTGAAATGTCATTCAAATGCCACTTGGTCAGACTGGGCTTCTCAACAACTATCAGAGGGATTACCACCAACATGGCCCGACCATAGCTGACCATAGCAGCACCACAGTATCTGCATATTAGAATACATGTACTGATGTTGAAGACCACATCAGGGATATGAGCCTTTCCTGTTTCTTAAAGTGGCCAACTTGGTTAATCTGCAGGGAGGCTTCTCTGTTGTTGTGGATGGAACAATCAGGATAATTCTTAAGTGGCTGCTGGTGAAGGAAACCTCCGTAATTAAATTGAAACTCTTCAAGCTCTTTCTCTGGAGCGCTGCGTGGCTGCGGTGCTGCCGGTCTCCATGGCGACTGCAAGATGGTGGTCTGGATGTATACAGAGGAGATGCAGAGTTGGATGTTTAATTTTCTGATAACGGTGGATAGCACACTCTGGGACTCCGAGCAGCCTTGGGCCATCTCTTGTGTGTTTATCCTAGCGCCAGTGGAAATGCACTTTGCAGTCCGATGTCATGAAGGACTGTTTTGAAGCGCTCTCCACTATTCAAATTGAATCACGGCCATGAAAGATGGATTATTCCATTAGGAGTCCAATAATTTTCAAGCAAATATTATGCTATCTAATTTCCTCTTGTTTCCAGGAAACCAAAACGGATGCTTTTCAGAAAAAGAGCTCATGCAATTATCTCTCAGCTTCATTTAATTTTCTTTATATTTGCCAACAATTTAAAACACAGCTGCTGCATTAGAAATATTTTATACAACAGATTCACCAGAAAAAGCTTAAAAAGTAATATTTTAACCCAGCAAAAGAACCATTTTAGAGTGACGTACGATCAGCACAATTGCCTGATGCACTGTGCTGCAGTCAGGGTTATACAACACAGTGGCATCTTACACAAATGTATTTACATTCACACAGGCTTTCATTACTCCGTTTACAGTGTTAAGCAGTCTTATATCTAATAGAAAAAATTATGAAATAGTTAACAACTATAATGCAAGGCAAATTACAAAGGTACAAAAATAAGAATTGAACGAAGGAAGAAGGTTAAAGGAGCAGTCAGTGACGTGAACTCTTCAGTAATATCGGTTGACAATCAAAAGGAACTCTGTTCAGCATACGTGACAGCAGCCTCAGCTCACTTAGCTCTCCCACCCTTCCCTCCTGTCTCCTTATAAGATGCCTTATGAACGGTTTCAGTGTCACAGTGTCATTTAACCAATGAAAATGAATAGAACACATTAAACCTGCCACATGGACGTCATGGGGAGATGCAGGACTTTGACACCAGAGACTGGTTTGCACCATAGACTGTGTATAAAGATGGACGATGTATCTCCACTACCTCCCACTGTACAAAAGTGAAGCCAAAATATCTCGGATACGGGAGCTTCCATCTTGAGATTTTGACGTCTTTGGAGCCAGAGTCTGCACAGTAGTGATCCGGCGGTATTTTGCGGTCCCGCCCACACACCCACCTGAGCCAATAATGAACCGAGAGTGGTCGCAGCTTGTTAGCATGAGTAACCTAGCTGCTACATTAGCACCACTGCAGCTGTTTCTCCAGAAAGACACAACAACTAACCATAATATCTCTACAACTACATTTATGATCAAATTGACACATGTTCTATAACACAGACTCGTGACGGTTATGGAAAGTTAAAAGTTACATCTCCTCTCTCGTACATGCGCGACTACTTCACTCAAAGCAGCTGTCAATCATGACGTCTCACCCCCTTTTTATAGCATCAAATAACTAATTAAAACCAAACTATACCTAAAATGAGAGAAACCGGCCCAATTCCAAACAACCCCCTACACCATCTCCGTACCCACTTCCACTCCGTTTGCACGTTCGCCTGGAGGGTCCGACATATTAAGTGCCATTCCAAACCAATTCACGGGGAGTGAAAGTGGGTTATGAAACCCCTCCAACAGCGAGTCTGCATCGATGCCGACTTAACCAGCTGCCCTCACTGACGATGTGCAACGTCGTTTTGTGTCCCTCATGGAACATGCTCCAATGTAAGTTCCGTGCGACTACCAGTACAACAATTTAACTGCTCAAACTGAGAGGCATTTAATTGATTCTACTTTATTGTCATACAGACGTCAACAGCATAAAGTAAGTAGATTGTATTTAGGATCAAATTTACCCTTGTCCAGTCTAGAAAACGGTAGACATGTTCATTAGATACACACAACATATATTTATAATTTGTTAACCCTATCAGGAGCTATAGACCCATAATTTATTATATCTTCAACTGTGCAATACTGACTTAACAGTACAATAATTTAGTGCATTAATTCAGCTGTGCAGTAATCTTGTTTACACTGGCATTAACACTGCATGTATTTATACAGAACATTTAAACTAATATTCTTATTTTACACTATTTTATAAATGTATGCATTTATATTATTTGCATATATCTTATTTTTCAGCAGTATTATTTGCACTCTCGTTATATATATTTCTTATTCATATTTTCTTATGATTTCTCTATTTTATATATTTATATTTATACTCTAGAATGGGAGCAAAACGTAACTCAATTTCCCCCCGGGAATCAATAAAGTATTTCTGATTCTCATATATTTATTTCCTTGCAGGAGAGAGGGAAGTTCATCCCAAAGTGGCTGCTGTATTGATCCCTTCCACCTTAAAGAAGTGCTTCAATGAGCTTTGAGTGTGACCACAAACGGAGTGCACTCCACCGAGGAGTGGGAGGGTGTAGGGGCCGGATTGGAATTGGGCCACCATCTGTGGGGAAAAAAATATTTGAGGTTTACTTTGATTTTTTTGTTTGGCCCCTGTCCCATCCGCTACCATGGAGGGGGCGGGATTTATGATCTATACTGCAGCCAGCCACCAGAGGGCGATCAAGATGTTTTGGCTTCACTTTTTGGGGAGCTGTCATGTTGTCCATCATTACACAGTCTATAGTCTGAACCCTGAGTCCTATGTGGTTTGGCTTAGGCAACGAAAGCACTTTGGTTCAAGATTGTGGACCAAGATCTTTCTCAAAACTTAACCAAGTAGCCTGCTGTAAGCATCTTAACATAACATATTAAACCCACTGCAAGAGTGGATATTATAGGAAAATAAATTAAATGAATAAGTTGTCAGTTTTGCAGATGTTCATTGCAAACTTTTCCTCATTATGGTGATAACAAATGTAATGGAGTGCTGAGTCCTTAAACCCATAAATGAGTTAGCATTTTAGCACTTCTGGTTCCCTCATCTAGAAGTCAATGGGTTTTTTGAATGGGTTTTTAGTTAGATGCCTGAAATAAGGTCTGTGGTTAACGCAAGGTTAACAGATTTTAAAGTTTTGTTCTACGATATATAAAATACATCAATAAATACCCCACATGTGAATTTTGAAGCCTTTGTGTCTTAAAAAAGGCGGTTGTTACAAGTGGCTAGACTTTACAGTCTTGTTGTGTATACTCATGCGACCGTTGTGTAGATTGTTTATAGCCTAACGTTAGCTTTTTACTTCTGGCGATTGCATTCAGACTTCAAAAATCATAAAAGTGGTGTTCATTGTGGAGATTATCACACTGAACAAAACCTGTAAGTATCATAAACGTTTGTTTGCCACAGAGCTTATTTTCTGCAATAATCCAAAACCCAATGGAACAATCTCATTGATGTTTTGTCGTGGGAACCAGGGTGATGCTAACTTCCTGGTTAGCCTACAAAAATACGTCATTCCTGCAGCACTGGGACAGTGTTGGGTTTCTCTCAAAATGTTTGCTGTTGCATATAGTAGTATATAAACGTGATTTATACACAGGGTTGACCGCTGAAGTTGGGGCTGCTTCTTGTCGGTGAAGATTATTTGGTCAGTTTTTCTTTTCCTGTGAAATGTTTTTTTTTAATGTTGCTTTGCCAGTTAAAGGACCATTAATACCCTGCAAAGAGAAAAGCTCTGAAGTTGAGGCGAATTTGCTGCACGACTTTCCCCAATTAAGCTCATTCCGGTGGTGAAGAGCTGCCAGGAAGAACAAATGTTTTAGGGGATTATTTGAGAAACAGCTTGTTATGTTTGTTCTTCCATATTTAATGATAGCGAAGGTCAGAGGGCACAGGGCGTGTAAATATTAAAATACCCCAGGGAGTATACCAGATAGCTTGTTAAAACTGGTAATCTCTGTTGCCATTAGGGCAACACTGATTGACCAGCATTGATCAGTAACACTCGGATGTCTCCTCTACTTTGTTATTGTCACTTTGTGCAATGAGGTGGTAAAATATTACTGATTGTTTCTTTTGGACCTGACCACGCAGAGAGAATTACACCATTGACAACATGTTTAATGTAACCAACTGTATCCAACAAACAATCTGAATCTGAAACAAAGACAAAATATCATTAATGAGGCCAATTCTGCTTATACAGTGAGATAAAAAAATGACACAAGAAAACATTTTAATTAGCCATCATGCACACACATCTACACACTGTGATCAAACCCTGAATGCACATTACAGTTTCAATTTATTAGAAGTAATTCACTTAGTCAAAATATAATAACTTGACCACCCTTTTTTTTTTTTTTTTGGAAAACTAATTATGTACATTTCTGTCATTGTGCCCTTATGTAACTTGAATTTGAGAAAATATTGGTGGCTGAAAGATATCCTGCACACCCGACAGATGCAGCACTCGGTCAAAGCGAAGCTGGTATATACAGTACACTTTAAATCACCACTGTCATTGTAAGAAAATATGCAGGAATGTATCACGGCGCAAAAATGTCAATACTTCCCACAGAATAGTCAATATTTATAGCCTCTCTCTCCCCGTCTCTGTGAGTACCTCCACAGCCAGATTGCTGAATCTGTAAACAGAGATGGAAGTAATTTCCAAGCATTGGATTGTTGTCGTCCCTTTTTTTCTTATTTATTTTTTTTTCATTTGAGCCACATGACTCAAAAGCATTGTGGTGAAATATCAAGATTCAAAAAGTGTAAAGAAAGCACAGGCACACCTCAGTCATTTTAACTGTGGCTGAAGCCAAATTTGTTAAAATGCAAAAGCTTTATACTATCTACAAATTCACATTTATTGACTTTTTTTTCCCTTTCATTTGTCAAGTCAATTTTATTTATATAGCCCAATATCACAAATGCCTCAAGGGGGCTTTACCCTCATCTTCTTTGTTTATATTCAGTTTGGATGTGTTTTTATATGTCTAATACATTGACTTAAAGGGGGCATATCATGAAAAACTCACTGTTTCAGTGCTTGTGCTCATACATTTTGGTATCTGGAGTGCTGACCAACCCACAAACTGTGAAATAAGACAACCCAGTCAGTTTATTGTGGGCTGTATAGATCTGAAAACATGTGATTCAACAAGCCGTTCAGATTTGGCTCCCCTTATGTCACATGCAGGCTCATTAGAATATATCACCCACAGCTTGAGAACTACCTTTGCAAAGGTGCACCAAATATTTCTTGCAAGCCAATCAGAGCAGACTGGACTTTTTTCGGGAGGGGGGCTTAAAGAGACAGTGTGTAACATTTCGGGGATCATTAATGGAATATAATATTCATAACTATGTTTTCATATTGTATAATCACCTGAAACTAAGAATCATTGTGTTTTCGTTAGCTTAGAATGAGCCATTCATATCTACATAGGGAGCGGGTCCTCTTCACGGAGTCCACCATATTGCTCCGCCTTGTTTCTACAGTAGCCCAGAACGGACAAAACAAACACAGCCTTTCATGTTTTCACGTTACCTGAAGGCCACCGTAGTTCTCCAACATGCTTATGAAACTGCTGTAACGTGAGTGCAAAATTGTGGTACCGCCAGCTGCCGTCTGATTCCCATTGCTCATACAGTAGTGTTATTATGGTAAGGATGACCTCTAAAGCAAGGCGACCGGTGCTACCATGGTTTTTGACACGGCGGCTCACGTTACCCAGCCCGTTCAAAATTCCCAGGGCGTCAAATACTGACACTTTGTCACGGCCGTTAGATACCGACGCTAAAGCAACCCTTTAACGTCGGTACGAGACTCACTGGGCTTTCCATTAACTACAATATAAACCCATCTGCGTCAATATAAAAGACATACTGGATGGGAAGGAGGGGAGGTGGATGGGTTAAAAAAATACAAGGCTTTCATCCAGGAGACTGCTATTCATGTCATGTGCATCATGTTACAATCAGCTGTTTGTTCGTGTCCCCTTAACACAACGTTCAGTGTCATTTTCACTTTACAAACGTAGTAGTTTTAAGCCCAACCATGTTGTTTTTTCCTAAACCTAACTATAGTGGTTTTATTACCTAAACCTAAGCATGTGTTTTTGTTTACTTCACAACATTAAGCACGGGTTTACTGCGTGCGAAAAGTGACGCCGAGGGGTTCTTATAGCACATGTTGACTGCGACCAAAAAGAGTGATGTCGTGGGGTCTGACAAAGCGTCAGAATATGACGAGTTGGGATGAGAATGTGTTGTGTTACCGAAGTCTTGGAAAGGGAGGAGTGAGCGTAGGGGTACTCAGTTGTTTACAATCTGTAACCACATTACTAGATGCCGCCAAATCCTAAACACTGTACCTTTGAAGAGACAGGCGCTCAAATGGAGCATTTCAGGTGGAGGGTAAATACAGGTATATTCAGGCCGACAGTATGAGAAAAATAATTTGTTTTTTTAACATTAAAGCATGTAAACATGTTCTAGTAGAAACCCAAAATACAAGTATGAACCAGAAAATCTGCATGATATGTCCCCTT
>CAKAKR010060915.1:3536-19350 GCA_916700685.1 Adelosebastes latens | reverse complement strand
GGTTTTTCACACGGCGGCTCATGTTACCCAGCCCGTTCAAAATTCCCAGGGCGTCAAATACTGACACTTTGTCACGGCCGTTAGATACCGACGCTAAAGCAACCCTTTAACGTCGGTACGAGACTCACTGGGCTTTCCATTAACTACAATATAAACCCATCTGCGTCAATATAAAAGACATACTGGATGGGAAGGAGGGGAGGTGGATGGGTTAAAAAAAGACAAGGCTTTCATCCAGGAGACTGCTATTCATGGGAGGCTGTGGCTCAGAGGGTAGAGCAGGTCGTCCACCAATCGAAAGGTCAGTGGTTCAATCCCCGGCTGTTCCGAGTCACATGTCGATGTGTCCTTGAGCAAGACACTTAACCCCAAATTGCTCCCGAAGGCATAGCCATCGGTGTGTAAATGAGTATTAAGATTAGATCCTAATGGGCAAAGTTGGCACCTTAGTAGCCTCTGCCATCAGTGTATGAATGTGTGTGTGAATGGGTGAATGCTGACATGTAGTGTAAAGCACCTTGAGTGGTTGGAAGACTAGAAAAGCGCTATATAAAAGCAAGTCCATGTCACGTGCGTCATGTTACAATCAGCTGTTTGTTCGTGTCCCCTTAACACAACGTTCAGTGTCATTTTCACTTTACAAACGTAGTTTTAAGCCCAACCATGTTGTTTTTTCCTAAACCTAACTATAGTGGTTTTATTACCTGAACCTAAGCATGTGTTTTTGTTTACTTCACAACATTAAGCACGGGTTTACTGCGTGCGAAAGGTGACGCCGAGGGGTTCTTATAGCACATGTTGACTGCGACCAAAAAGAGTGATGCCGTGGGGTCTGACAAAGCGTCAGAATATGACGAATTGGGATGAGAACGTGTTGTTTTACCGAAGTCTTGGAAAGGGAGGAGTGAGCGTAGGGGTACTCAGTTGTTTACAATCTGTAACCACATTACTAGATGCCGCCAAATCCTACACACTGTACCTTTGAAGAGACAGGCGCTCAAATGGAGCATTTCAGGCGGAGGGTAAATACAGGAATATTCAGGCCAACAGTATGAGAAAAGTAATTTGTTTTTTTAACATTAAAGCATGTAAACATGTTCTAGTAGAAACCCAAAATACAAGTATGAACCAGAAAATCTGCATGATATGTCCCCTTCAACATTTCAACATTAATCATGGCATATTTTGACATGTTTGCAACGCATATTTCAACAAATATTTTGCCTTCAAAATATTTCCAGATGAGTGCAACTTCTAATGAACTCTGCATAATCACCTCTGACATGATTCATCTGGTTTTCAAAGTTGAAATGATCATCATTTACTTCGCGGCATCCATTGATTGATGTCTCCAATTTGATTGGTGCCAAGATCTGTTGGATTAAATAAATTACCCAGAATAAATTACCACCCCGTACGTCCTAAATGTGTCACATATATTCCATGTGACAGATGACGGCCTTTATGCTCGTTTAAAATGAAGATCAATAAACTACTTGAAGCAGTTTGTTGACATCAAGGACAGACGTCTCAATCGACGCTGTGATGAAGAGGCTCTCAGTCTGAGTTTCATTGACTTTACATTTGTTTCAAACAATGAACCAATGTTCTTTAGTGATTCTGCTAAGCGGCAGGCTTGAACACCACTCATGAAAGTCAAGTAGGTGAGCAGAGAAGACGTCCATAGAAAGCCAAGCTTCAGTGGTTCGATGCCATTCTGGATTTTTCCATCTGAGCACAAAACCCCACAAACCTGGGGCTTGGTTATGATTTCATGTGACAGACATTTTCAAATCAATGGAACATTGAGCCGCAATGTTTTTCTTTTCCACAGTTGAGTCTAAAGGGGGGGAAAAACAAAGTAAAAGTGTCTATTTTTCATTGTAAAAACAAAAAATCACTTACAATGCCAAACGCGATTTCCCCTACTTCTCCATGTAGAGAGTGGTTGACCTTGTTGTGCAACAAACTATGCTGTAATTCATCATCCAGCTGTCGGTGGCTATCAGTCGTGCTCTGTAAGGCTCATTTGTTTTGTGTTGATGTTAAAGATACAAATGAAAAAGTTTTTTCTTTATGATGTTCTCTTTTCTCCTTTAAAATACTCCTTTATCACCAAAATCTCTTTTTGTTTCTTTTACTGTAAGCGTTCCTTAGAAGAAATGACGAAGTCTGGATTGAAAAGCCCATTGTTGCACATTCCTGTCTTTTATTCACCCTGAAACTCCGTCTGATGGATGGTGTCTGAACGATGCATTCTTTGCTTGACAAGATTTAAACCTGAAGGTGTTTCTTTGTCCCTTTTGCATCACCAAAAAGTCTTGTACTCTTCATAATTTCATAATCTTGCTTTGCCATTTGGATACTCTTTGGGCAATCACACCATCTGCTGTCACTGCCTTTGTAAGGCATCATCATTTGAGAAAAAAAAACATTCCATTTTGTTTTCATAACTTTAATAGAAAATTAAGATCAGAGTGAAACTTGTTTTCCATTATCATTAGCTATTCCTCTGAATGTCCAGTCTCTCTCCAAATTGGAAACAATTAGCGGCACAACTCAGTTCTTTGAGACTATCTTTCGTCTCTTTAAGATCTCTTAAAACTCTGTTGTGGAGATCTGGGTGACCTCTGATTGCAGATCTTGTTGGATCCTCCTTGAGCGAGAGCTGTGAGGGACCCAGTCCATGCCTAGTCATGCCGGCTTCTTCCCCACTTCCGTTGGGGCGCAGACAGACACCGGCTCCCTGGTGGTGTTGCGGCCTCTGGTCAGACTGTGCTGCTCCACGCGGGTCCGACAGGGAAGGCAGAAATCCCTGAAGCACCGCTTGAAATTTTCATCCAAAAATGCGTAGAGGACCGGGTTGAGGCTGCTGTTGGTGTAGCCTAAGGCGATGCACAGGTGCCAACTGGCAATCACGAAGGGGTTCCTGGTGTCGATCTCCACCAAGGTCTTCACGATGATGAAGATGTGGATGGGCGTCCAGCAGATGATGAAGGCCGCTACTATCACTAGGACCATGCGGGTGATGCGGCGCATGTTGCGGTCTTTCTCCTTGGAGCCTGAGAGCAGACGGACGCTCTTCAGACGTAGGATCATCAGGCCGTAACATATGGTGATGACCATCACAGGAACCACGAAAGCAAAGATGAAGACGCAGATCTTTGTCACAGTGTCCCAGTACCAGTCAGGGTCGGGGAACTTCAGCATGCACATGGTTTTACCTGGAAAGAGGGCAGAAAGAATTCGAAATACTTTGTTAATGTACAGTTACGGTATCAAGCGGGTTTAGACACATCGTGGTCATCCACTGCACTACACGCCCATCCAACACCCTGACTTCCTCACCCTTATGCTCTCTCTCCCGAGCCTGAAGCTTGCAAGCATTGAGCATTAAGTATGTAATTTACTCTGAGTGGACCATTAAAGTAGTAGCGATGTGTTTCCACATCAAGATCTGGTAGCTCATTAAATTGATGAATGGGGAGGAAGTGGACCACGACGATGCGCTTCTCCCCCATTTAATTTGAAGTAGTTTTACATAGTTGAGTGTGTTGCAGTAAAGTTGTGCTTCAATTTCCTGAGGGAAGCAAAGCAAGTGCGATTTGGTCTTGTCCAGGTTGTCATGACGTTGAGTCTTGAATCACAGTGGGCAGCACCAGGAGGTTAGGAATAGCAACCTGTTGCGCCTCTACTGTTTGAGTCCTTATGTGTGAATGGAGGGTTACTTTATGTTTCACACACTAAATTCTTCACTGGCACTGAACATTTAACCTGATGTGCCCATAGACTGTATAAAATATGGATGTAGTCTCTGTGACGTCACCCATAGGTTTCTGAAGAGCCGTTGTGAAGCTCAAAGTGGGTTGCTCCAGCCATGAGCAAAGCAGGCAGCTAGCGACCTGGTATGGCACACACCTGTTACTCAAAGTGGCAACACCCTTATTATGGCTAATTTTAAGCCTTAATATAATTTAAAAGGGTGAGTTATGTAAAAACAACCCCCCGCACAGTTGTCATGAAAGGGGAAATTAGCTATCGAGACCAAAAGCGTGTTTTCGTAAAAGGCTGTAAACATTTTAACATGGGGATCTATGGAGATTGACTCGCTTTTGGAGCCAGCCTCAAGTGGCCATTCGAAGAACTGCAGTTGTTGGCACTTCTGCGTTGGCTTCATTTCTCAGCACCGGAGGTTCCCGCTTGGATGTGCCAGATGGTTTGTTTACACAGAAAACCTGATAAGTCGTCATTGGAAACTGTTTGGAAAAGGGCAGGCACTATAAAAAAAAAAATACTGGTGATTGGATGAACCATCTGTCAATCAAAGTCCTAACGAAGCCAATGGGGAGAAGAGTGAAAACATCTTTTCCATCGAGTGCCGTTCTTTGCTTTTCTTTCAATGAAGAAATACTCTCCAGTTCTGATATAACGGATGCTATTGTAGCTACTAACCTCTTTAGGAGCTGCCATTGTTGTTTTGAACGAACAGTCGCCCCTCCGTGTTGGTTCACACACCCCTAAACCACACCCCCCTAGCTGCCAATAGCTCCTCACAGGACGCTGATTGGTCCGTGGTTTGGCTGGCCAGACACAAACACATTACTTGACACCTGACAGGATGGATTCTCTCATGATTTTGTGATAGTGCAAGAATCCATCTGCTGTGCAAGGTAACATTGGCACTTGACGTTAATCGTGTCCAATAGGAAAATGATGCGCAGGAATACTGACTCAGTTATCTGTTATGCACACTGTTTCTCCTTCAAAGATTCATTACAAAGATAATTTGCCTCTTCAAGGTCAACTCCGGGAGGAGCTGTTACTTGATCCCAAAGACATTGATGGACTGAACTAATCTGGGCTGATCATTCAACATGCCTTGGAACTTCACACAGACTCACAGAACAGATTTTGTGGATCTGGCGAGTAGGCAAAGTGGTACAGTGACGCCAAAAAGTAACTATCGTGGACTACCAATGATATTCTAATATTATCATCATTGGTTTTAATGGAGGGTTTTTGGAACCAGTGGTGTTAATGTTTCAAGGGCTTTGCCACTCACTCTGAGAATCCTCAGTGGGTTGGGACTGCATTCATAATCACCATTATTCTTGCTTTTCCCTTGTGTGATATGTAAGCTCTGATGAAGGTCTTATCGGCCAGCAGCTTGACCTAATAATTGCTAATTAAGCAGATCAAAGCATGTTGAAGGTCTTCTCTAATGTGTTTTGTGTCTGTTCTCGAGCACTTTGGCGAAGATTCAGTCAGGTGAGCGTATGACTCACCCAATTCTGGAAGACGGTTAATACTCGTATGAAGACTTTAATTAATAAAGAAAGATAAAACAGTGAAAGAAAACACTATCTCACCATTATCCTTTACTTTGGTCACAGCCATGACCATAATGGGCACCCCGATCGCAGACGACAGGACCCAGATGAGCACGTTGATCATCTTAGCCTTGACCGGCGTCCGAAACTCCAGCGCCCTGACCGGGTGGCACACGGCGATGTAGCGGTCCACGCTCATCATGGTGAGGGTGAAGATGCTCGTGAACATGTTGTAGTAGTCGATGGCGATGATGAGCTTGCACAGGACTTCCCCAAACGGCCAGGTGTTCATGAGGTATTTGGCGCTCTGGAAGGGCAGCGTGCTGGTGGCCAAGGCGTCGGCAAGAGCCAAGTTGAAGATGTAGATGTTTGTGGCCGTCTTCATCTTGGTGTATCTGGTCGTGATCACAGAGCAGAAGAAAAAAGTGTTTGCAATAAGCAGCAGTGGAAATGAGAGCAGCTGGGTGTGGAGAGCTCTGTTATTATGGGATATGGGGGATTTGAAAGTGATATTTGCTGTGCAGCGTGCTTTTATGACTTAGATGAAGAGTTAATACCCTCATGCTATAGATGTGCAGAGTCGCTTTGAATGACAAGAGATTATTTTTCTAAATGAGAGATTTGAGATAATGGTTACAATTGGCTTGACGCCCTCTGATCAAGTAGCCTACTTGCAGGGAAAGCACCAGAGAGCTGTGAAAAGAAAATACTACTGCTGTTGAATTGAGGTTCATATATATTGTATGTGCTGGACCCTGCTTTTAGCTTGGGACTGTGCATAGTTATATGTTTTCTCATTTATTAGAAGAAAAAAAGAATGGTCATCAGCAGTGAACTCATTTTATTTTATTCGGTACAGTATAGGCTTATTGAGGTCAGAAAGTCTCCTCTGGGGCATAAGGCTTATTTTCACAATGGCTTCTCTCCTCTGAAACCTGGCAGATGCATTAATACTGTATATAAAGCTCAGCTGATTTAGTTGCAGGATATTTATATCATTGCGCCCTAATGTAATCCAACAACAGCTGCCCAAAGGCACAAAGGGCAAGCATTAGTGACCAGAAAAGTACAAACTTTCATGGAGATATACTGTTTAATGCACATTACAATGCTGTATGAATACATTATACTGATACTATATGGAATTGAACATTCTATTTTTTTTTTTTAATGATAAATAATTGGCTGAATGAATAAGTATGTTAGATTGCACAATACCCTATGCGTTTTAATGGAAAAATAGAATATAATTAAGTATAATATTCATGTTAGTGGTGCAATCTTTGTTGTTGGGTTCCGTTAGAATACAAGCCCGGTGTCTAAATGGATATGTGCATTGATTATTCTAGTGGTCATTTTTCACACAGCCTATATAGACTATAACCTAGGGGGTCTTGGTGGCGGAAGTGATGGGACTGGGGGCTGTGTATTTGCAGCAAGGTTTTCCATAAGCCAAACCCGGCACACAAGAACAAATATAGTCACTTGTAATCATTAGTGATAATATGAGGAAATTGTATAATCCCTTTTCAGCATTAGCAATCATGTTTTTTATGAGAATATATTGGCTTTATCATTGGGCTAAAGCTTCTTATGAGGGACTGACTTTTGTGTTAATTCAACACATCTCATTGGTGGAACTGATTAAATGCTTATTACTTGCACACAATAACTAAAACCTGGTCTGATGGGTTTGTGTAAAATTAGTACCATGCCTTAAAGTGGCAATAGGCAGTATATTTTTGGCATCATTGGGCAAAAATAACCTTTCAGCATATTGTAATTCAAGTGTTCTGAGAGATAACTAGACTTCTGCACCTCCTCATGGCTCTGTTTTCAGGCTTTAGAAAATCTAGCCCATGACGGGAGTATGGCCAATCACAGGTCATTTCAGAGAGAGCGTTCCTATTGGCTGTGCTCCAGCTGGTGGGCGGTGCTTGGTATTTCCTCAACTTGATCTCAACATGGCTGTCAGGTCACAAACTATCTCATTTTACAGCTAAACAGTACACTACAAGATGTTTCTGAAAACATTTGAGGAGAGAAATAGGCATTGCAGTAACAGAATCTTGATTCATATTTGATCAGCGCTGCCTAGTTTGACCGTTTGGTCGGAGTTTGGGAGTGATTGACAGCTGCTCAGAGACGGCTAGAGTCCAGCTCGGCTCTGACTGGTTGTTTTCCTCCGGTCTATGAAATCTTGCAGATGCCATTAGGAGCACCGGAGGACACAGAGGCACACCGGTCTCATGCACTACTGTCAACATATAGTGACGGTTTTCTAAAAATAACTTTTTTTAATCATATTTGCTCCATTTCTACCCACTGCAGCTTTAAAATGCAAAAATCTGATCCATCCAACCAAGACAGCATCTAAGTATAAGGCAAGGAATCTCTGTCTGTCTGTCCTTCTGTGTGTTATTCGCATATCTCGAGAATCGCTCATCCAATCAACTTCACAATTGGTGGGTGTATTGCTCAGGACCCAAGGGAGTGAAGGACCCAGTGTCGAATTTGGTGCAATTGGGCCAGATGGTGGCGCTATAAACATGAACTTTTGGTACGGAACATCTCTGGATCAAGCCGGAAAAAGTACATTTTTGGGATGTTCCATACAGTTTTGCTATAGCTGGCCATTCAAAGTTTGCTCAAATGCTGTGGGCGGGGCTTAAATTCTTTGTGCTATTGGGACCACATTTGGTGTACATGTTTAGTTATGATGTTTGAGTGACCATGGCAAATTTGGTACCATTTGGCCAAAAGGTGGTGTTGTATCACCATCATTTATCTATAAAGGAAGTATTCGTTCTGTCTGACTATGTATATATGTATGACTGTCCTTCGCATATCTCCAGAACCGATCATCCAATCAACTTCACACTCGGCGGTGGTGCAAGCAGCAAATCAGCAGTTCTCAACAACGCTGCAAACAGAAGTTCTGGGGGCCAAGCAACTGGGCACGTGCTCCGAATGGGCACTGCACTAGTGGAAGTAAATTTCCCAAAAAGGAACTATATAGAGGAGTGGTAGAGCAATAGCAAGAGGCAGGAGTTTGACTCTTAAAAAAAGAATAAAGCAAGTCAGGTTGAAGAACAGCCTAGAAGTGTATTAACAAGCTGTCTGGTATCACCCTATCAGGCTGTGCCGTGTTGTTTTCTTTCTGGAAAACGGACTCTCAGCTCATGTCATGTCTCTGGGAATGAGTCCTCCTTGAGACGAGCTGTAGTGTTTATAGATAAGGTCAGTATCTAAAATGGAAATCAAGTCAAGAGTTAAATTGATGACGTCTATCAGATGACACTTTTGGGAGTTGGTCCATTGATGATATATTAGTGACTGGACTCTGTGGGATGAAATGTTGTCTGATGCAATAAATCAGTTTGATGTGAACGCAGGCTTCAGCTGAATCAGAAAATATAATTACAGTGACGGAGAGTCCCATCGGTTGTTCCATTATTCACTGTCTGCTCCGACATCAATCTCTAGATGACAGCATCAGTACTGTCTGTGTCTCCTCTGTCAACCTGAACTCATGGGAAGGAGTATAAATAGCATGACATTACAAGGACATTCCACGTGTCATGAGAACGCATTTCATCCTTTTGAGTGTCATTTTTACGTCAAGCAACAGAACTATGGTAACAGATGCAGTTAGGTTGAAAAACTCACAATTACAAAACCGTCTGCTACTTCAGCACCATGGATTTATTGATATACATTACATTTAAAGGACCAGTGTGTAACAATTAGGGGGATCTTAGGCAGAAATGGAATATAATATTAATAAGTATGTTTTCTTTAGTGTATAATCACCTGATAATAAGAATCATTGTGTTTTCACTACCTTAGCATGAGCCGTTTATATCTACATAGGGAGCGGGTCCTCTTTACGGAGTCCGCCATGTTGCACCGCCATGTTTCTACAGTAGCTCAGAACAGACAAACCAAACACTGTTAACTTTTTCTGCTTGGGCCGGAGTCGATAACTTAACTCACTCCCGTCGTACACACACACTCAATGGCTCTAGAGAGGACCATTCGCGTTTTCTTGTCGACCACCGTAGTAAACCAACATGCTTGTCACACGGGAGAGGCTTCAGTTGGTTGCAATCCCCTCACCTCACCGCTAGATACCGCCAGATCCTACACACTGGACCTTTTAAATAAATTCACTTATTTAATTTATCAATACCCAGTTTCTTCTGGGACGCCTCTAAAATGTGCTGCGGCGCACCTAGTGGCTGCAATCAGCTGCGGCAGCCGTTTCGCAGCCGGATCACCAGGTGGAGGCTACTAACTAAAGCACAAATCTAAGGGATCAATGAGTCAGGCAGAGTAGACTATTATATTCAACTTAACCACCCCTCTGCCCTCTCTGCTGCTATGGGGGATGGAGAGGGGGGATGGCGGGTTAACAAGTGGGAGGCATTTTGGTTATTTTGCTAACAAGGGGGATGGCATTGCCTCTCATCCTCCCCTCATATCACCTACTGGCGGCGGGTAAAGACAAAGTTTATGAGCTGAAGCGCAAGTGAGCATTTCAATTAACCTGGAGACAGGAGTTTAGTTGGGTGGCATTAGAGGATGCAGGTGAAACCCCAGAGTCATTTACTTAAATAAAGAATAAACACGACAACAGTTAATAAATAAAACAATTTGTATCAGGGCAAGTAAAAATGTACTTTGTGCAAGTTGATTTCCGACGCAGTTGCCCGACTGGGCAAGGTAAATAACATTAACGTTGAACCCTGTTGTAGGTCTAAGGTCTATTCATTCAATGTCAATTTGCAACTGTAACATATGCCTCTTGCACGTTACTTAGATACACAATTTCAGCTTTAATAAATTGTCGTTTGGTGTACATATTTGTGTTATTTTCATATTTTAGTTGTTTTATATTTTATATTTAATACTACAGTATCCAAGGTAACGATGGAGCTAGTCAGTATAAGCTCATCACTTGGGTAACAAGTCAGACTGGGCTTGTATCTCCCAGGTGAACGTGTGTCCCAAAGTGCTTGTAAACAAATAAATCCATCTTGAATCGACATCGGAGCTGTCTGCGGTTTCGTTGGAGTGTAACGTTGACAGTCAGCCGTTGGTCTACAATCGAACACAACGCAGAGACTATTGACTGTCACCGCTGTCAGCGGCACAAAACAAAGTTAACGGGGCCATTATGAACTGTGTATAGAGGTAGTAAACAGAAGAAAGACCTCCCGTTACACAACCCGCCTCTATAAAATAAATACAGTCTTATTTTTAGTTCATTTTTTTATCTAGAAAGAAGGAAACGGTGAGGTCCGCAGCAGGTGGGTGGTTTTGAACATTCCCTCGTATGTTTGATCATCATAATCCGTGTATGTGTGTATTAAGATCCACTTACAGCAAAGGAGAGCATTGAGAGCTTTTGGTGGTTACGTAAGGGTTGCCTGTGAAGCAAGCACAATATAAATCCAATGCTTTGCTTAGAGAAGAGAAAAATGAAAATCACCAGTTGGAGTTTTGGATCACAGCCGCCTTATGAGACCAAATTATAACTCTACTATAGTCTCATTCTGCTCTCTGTTTACTTTTGCATCCCAATCTGTTTGAAGCGTTTGATTAAGCACCTAAAGCCTTGCTCTTGACATGGGGAGAGGATTATGTGCCAGTGTGTGTTTATCGTCAAACACTTTGGTAATTGAACCGGATTCCAAAGAAGTCTCTTTTCCCCTCTCCCTAATCCAAGCTGACAAGACAGGCCCGCACATGGTGGATCCTGCTTCGTCCTCCCTCCCTTCAGTAAAACAAGCACTGGGGGGACTGAGATGTGACACCACCCAATCATACCACCATGAAGATTAGAAATGAAATGGTGATAAAATAATAATGCAGGTCTGCAGCCTTTTACCGTAGGGTCTGTTTGTACACACAAGTACTGTAAATCAGGGGGGGAAATAATTGAAAAACAAAGAGGTGTAGCTTTCTTGGCCCCGAGCTATTTTTTAACATCCACGCTGGCACACGAGTGCTTGGTTGGAGGATGCCAAAGAACAGGTGTGGCATAAAAAAGGCAGACGTGGCTCCAGGCGGAGGCTCTTTTATGCTATTAAGTGTGCCTCCTCTCAGCAGGTGACCAACACATGACTGTAATTTCACACCCAAGCATTGACAGGTGGTTATGTATAAAAACACCGAAGCTGTGACAAGAAACTTTCCCAATTCCATGTTTTGCCATTGCAATCACATAGCCTGTCCTGAAGTTATGTTATGGTTAATTGCTCAGCGTATAATTCAGATAGAGTGGAAAGCTTTTATATTCCTCTTTTGTAGGCTTGGTAGAAGCAATTATGTGGCAAGAAATCGCATTGTAACGCCCTTTTTCATGTTACAGTGAAGCATGTTTGTCACACTCTGTGATGGTTTAATCGCCCACTTTCTTTTTTTTGTTTGTTTCCTCACAGCAGACAGACTCCCTGCTAGGAGGCAGTCAAGGCTGTCCAATCCATTCCTCCTTTCATACGTCTTCTGCAGCACACAACTGAAACAAGCAGTGATGTAGGCCTACGAGTATTGACCATCCTGACTTCTGGTGTCTGAAGGCCATGTGAACAATTTCGGCCTTTTCACCTGGATAGAGTGCCATTGATCATCGGTTTATCATTCAACCTTCCGTTAATGAAATGCCGCCAACCTCGCCACTATGTAAATCCCATCTAACCAGCCATAAGGAGCACTTTATACTCAACCAAGATATACACAGATCTGTGAAGCTCTGAAGCTGACAAAGGGTTATCAGACGAGCCAAAAATATGACTGAATAGGCCAGCCCGGTCGCACTAAATGACGTACTGTATGAATGACACGATAATCGCAAGTAATTTTGCGTGCATAAAGGACGCTTTTCTTGCTATTGGTGTGTCATTTGTACGCCATGTGCAGCCCGTTCTCATTCCCAAGGCGTCAAATACTGATGCTTTGTCATGGCCATTGACGTACGATTTAGCACCGGTAGTAATAAGTAATAAGTAATAAAAGAAAACTACCTTTTGTTTTTTCATGATAACGAATTAATTATCTTGTTACGCTCTGTGATGGAATTTTTTATCAGTTCCTCTCTCCTTGGTCGGGAAGTTAGAGTGTCTCTCAGAGTGTCCCTCTGTTGACATTATTGTATTGGATTCCTGTCTAGGGGCGCCACCGTTATCTGTACAGCTGTGTCTGTAGTAGGGACCATAGAGCCAGTTGCCGGGGCAACCGGGGTCAGAGATGCCAGAGGAACCGAGTAGGTCAAAACACGATAAGAGTAAAACACTTAGTACCAGGGGGAAAGGGCAAAGTTATGAGGCCTTCACGGAGAGAGCACATCAATGGTTCGAGACCTGACAATTCTCCTTGATCAAGCTTCAATAAACTGAAATGTAAGACATCAACAGCTGTGGGGCCTCTTCCTTCCTGTTGACTGAGTTAACTTGAGTATCAGAAATTCCACAACAATCTCGAGATAACAAAGCTTGTTTTCTTGAGAATATAATTAACTTGTGATCTCGAGAGAACAGTATTAAAAAAAAAAAAAAATTCAAATAATGTCCGTTTAGGGCTTCCATACTTTATCTATTTCTACACTATATTTTAATTATTTCAATAAATGATAACTGTATAATTTCCTGAAGTATTCAATTACAATTTCTGACTCTTCTGATAACCTTTTACTGCCTTTTGTTGGTTCGGGAGCTCTATACAGACCCACTTTTAGCATTTGCATTGAAACCAGCCTTGATCCTTTATCTCTGCGCTAGTTGGAGTAACACTGCCTGGTGTGACTTCATCAATCTTTTCTTTGTCAGGCTCCACTCTCCTGTGTTTAAAGGGCTGACGGCCAATACACGCACACACTCGCACTGATATAAATACTGCTGGGTGTGATGGAAGACAAGCAGTGAGACAAATTGGCCATGTTGACTCAGCCCAGGAAATAAACAGACTGATACTCACTCACACAAACCCGTACAGCCATGCTCCTCCCGGCAACAGGCTTTGATATTTCCAGCCAAATTTCCACTCCAAGTCCATTAAGAAAAATAAAGCTGTGTTGACTCATACTGTAGCTTTATCTTTACCAAAATATTACCATACCAGAATACCCATATGTGTGAGAATGCTGTCCAAGATCTGCTTTTCTTGGTAGGAATGGAACAATAATCCCCAAGACGCAGTTCAGTTCCACGTTCACACAAACTAATCCCAGCCCTCCACTAAAGCTGCGCATCCAACTGATTTCAAACGGAGGCCACTTGATAATAAATTGCCTGAGCACTGAGGCAGGTCTTATCTAACAGGTGTGGCGGCGGGACTAGGGGCTGAGATAGAGGAGATGATAGCTGGAAGATAAGAGGAGCCGTGGACCATCTCCAGAGGTGTCAGCCTCTCTATCAGCAATCAGACCAAGGGCTCTCAACGGCACAGCAGCCCAAAGCCCAATTCACACAGACGTGAGCATCCATGCGAACGCTACTCTAAATGGAGTTTGTGTGCATTTGAGTGTCTCTATCCAGGAATCTAAGTGGAGGGAATTATCTCAAATTCATGACTTTTACTTTATTCATAAGCTGCCTGATGTGACAGGCAAAACAAATCATAGAAGGATGCTTCAAATTGGGCTCATTTAAGTTATTTATTGAGAAAAAAATAAAACATTTGCTGCTTCCAGCTTCTCAAATGTGAAGTTTTGCTACTTTTCTCTGTTTAATATCATTCTAAATTGAATATCTTTGGGTTTTGCGGGACATTTTCCACTGTTTCTGGCATTTTATAGATGATTCATTGCACCAATTGTAGTTGTAATCTTTAAGATTTTAATTGCATGAACTGTATAAAACATGGACGTAGGTGAGCGAAGCTCAATGTGGGTGGCTCCGGCCTTCGCCATCTTGGCAGTGACGACTCCAGCTAATCCAAAAATGGGTAAAGAGGTGGAGCGTGGATGGAGCTAAGGCATGAAGCCTGGTTGCTGAAACATGCCCACCTAGCTCAAAGCTACCAAGCTACTCTATGTTGCTAGCCGGCTATCGTTAACCCTGTGGTCTTGTTGCTCCCGGCTGCTGGCTGGTACTGGTGCTAACATAGGCCTATAATTAAAATAACACTAACGTTAGAATTTCACTCACTGATTGAATGATTGAAGAAGTCTGTGCTCCAGTTTTTTCAATTTATAAAGTAACGATACAACTCCAGTGAAATGCAATCCCTTGAGCTCCTTCAATTTGTGCTTTAATGTTATTCACCATAAAATACTCGCCACCTCCTTTTTTCTTAGAAACCTTAGAGTCATTAGAGTATATGGGAAAAGAGTCGCGGTTGAATGGCGCTGTCCGCTATTCCAAGTTTCGTGGACATTACAGCCCATCATCCACAGCCTGCATATTGGCCAGCAGGATGCCCGGCGTACAATTAAACACACAAAACAAGCCATATTATTTATCTGATAAGTGCATGAAAAATTCTCCAAAAGGCACCAACACACCACAAACACGTCTCAGAGGTAAAGTTCAGTGACTTGAATCAACTGAGGTGACACCTAGCAGACAGCTAGTGGCTGTGATGAATCCCACTTTTCGCTCAAAGTGGCCACGCCCTTAATTATGCATTACTTTAAGCCTTAATATAATTTAAACGGGTGAGTTGTATAAAAATAAAAAGTTGGGTTGCCAATGCTGAAGTGCCTTAAACTTGCATTCTCTCTAACAACCAGCAGGGGGCGACTCCTCTGGTTGCAAAAATAAGTCTGATTGTATAGAAGTCTATGAGAAAATGAGCCTACTTCTCACATGATTTATTACCTCAGTAAACATTATAAACATGAGTTTATGGTCTCAATCGCTAGTTTCAAGTCTTCTTCAATACAGCATGATGTTCATTTAGTAAATTATGGTCCCATTTAGAGTCAAATAGACCATAAAGCAGGGGATGCTTTAGGGCGTGGCTACCTTATGATTGACAGGTTGCTACCACATACTTGTCTCAGACATTGTTGACTGCCTTCATTGCAGCGAATTCTCTCAGCCCACAATTTGTTTGTAATTGCTGTAAACTGATAGACAAGTTGCTCTTGTTCTGTGGTCCCAATAGCCTGTTTGTTCAAATGCGCTCTTCGGGGTTGACAGGATTTGCTGCTCCAAGCATCAATGTTTTTTTGGAAGTTTGGCAGGAATCTCTGCTGATTTTAGTGCCCACATGGGTCGCCAAATCAACCAGGACTGAAATTTTAAGGATAGTGTGTGTGGTTGTCTCTTTCTTTCCCTCAGCCATCATCATTAACTTAACATATCACATGGTATGCACACAGAAAGTTTTAAAAACTACAGGAATATAAATGACATGGAGACCAGTGTTTACCCAGCTTTTCTTTTCTTTTCTTTTTATCTGTTTCTTCTCTTACGTTTGCTCCCTTCAGAGTTTACAGATGTTTCACAGGAGATAATATATTCTGTCCGGGATGGTTA
>CAKAKR010060913.1:82019-105024 GCA_916700685.1 Adelosebastes latens | reverse complement strand
CAAGGAGAAAACAACACAGCTTATGAATTTTCATAGTCGGTGCCATTTCTGTGTACTACTGCTCCGTTGGTTTTTAGGGTATTGGCGTGATATGGGAAAGGGTCATGGGAGCTGGCCTTTGGGCTTGGCTTCCTCCGGTTTCATTGTTTTATGCTTAATGGAATCAATGTCAGGAGGATTGCGCCTGAGCAGTTCTCCTGTCAGGTTGTGTTGTGATGGTTACACTCTTCAACATTTAAGTTGCCAGGTGAATAAAAATATATTTACCTCTCCGGGTTCCCAATAAAATGCTGATATTCATAACCTAACTCAAGTATGCTTCTCCAGAGTAAAAGTACATCATAATTTCTCAATGAATTTATACATAAATGTAATAAAAATAGGGCTGTCAAAGTAACGCGATAATAATGTGTTAACGCTAATTCATTTTAACGCCACTAATTTCTTTAATGCATTAACGCAATCGATCTTTCGGAGGTTGTAGCGGGCTCAGTTTTAAAGCTAGAGTGAAGCCACTGGCATCATATTAAACTACAAAAACCTAAAATCCATTGGTACCAACCATGTCAAACTAGCTTGTCACAAAGGCGGTTAAATAACAAACATTTTGACAAGGAAAAACTGGCATGTCTATTTTCAAAGGGGTCCCTGGACCTCTGACCTCCAGATATGTGAATGTAAATGGGTTCTATGGGTACCCACGAGTCTCCCCTTTACAGACATGCCCACTTTATGATAATCACATGCAGTTTGAGGCAAGTCATAGTCAAGTCAGCACACTGACACACTGACAGCTGTTGTTGCCTGTTGGGCTGCAGTTTGCCATGTTATGATTTGAGCATATTTTTTATGCTAAATGCAGTACCTGTGAGGGTTTCTGGACAATATCTGTCATTGTTTTGTGTTGTAAATTGATTTACTATAATAAATATATACTTGACAAATCTCCCTTCAAGGTACATTTTGAACAGATAAAAAATCTGTGATTAATTTGCGATTAATCGTGATTAATCATGGACAATCATGCTATTAATCACGATTAAATAATTCAATCGATTGACAGCCCTAAATAAAAATAGTTGTATTGTTCAATGAATTGCTTTTAACATACTTATAGATGTGTATTATCAGTCCCCACATCACGAGAGCAGTAGCATGATTTGTGGTGGTCCCTAAGCTGGATTCAAACAAACATAACAGGCTTAAGTAAAACTGTCGCTGCCAGTCACTAACACCAAGGTATAAAAAAAATGACTCTCAGGTTTAAAAACACTATTGTGGACTAGCAACTAGGGCTGTGTAGTGTCAAGAATCTGGCGATACGATACGTATCATGATACAGAGGTTACGATTCATTATATTGCAATATATTGTGATACAGTAATCATGGTGATATATTGCGCTTTTTTTTACACTAATTTTAGGAAACCTGTCATAGTATAAGAAACACACCATCATATGTATAAAATCTGAGTATAAAAATCATTGAATGTAAACTATTAATTAATAGTCGATACAGTGTTTTTGAGAATCGATACAGTATCACAAAACATAATATCGCTATATTCGATTTTATCGATATTTTCTTACACCCTACTAGCAACCATGAACATTAATGGACCCACCCATACTAGACTGCAAACCAAGAAATCATAACCTCTTTCCTTACTCAACATACCTCATGTACATATATGCATACACACACACACACACACACACACACACACACTCACAGTGGTGATACAGACAGACAAAGATTGTCTATTGACTTGCTCCCCTTTTGCAGCCCACATAAATCTGCTGCACTGCTCTGCGCATTTTAATCGACTGCTTTAAGAGTTACATTATTTACCTAGTGAATGCCAGACAGAGAGGAGCAAACAAGCTATTACACTATCTAAGTTTACATCACATTATGTTTCACAGCACTTAGACTGTAGGTGGTGAATAACTGCTTAGTAAACAAACAAGATGGAGGGAAAGCACACAAACGCTCAAAGAGAAATAGAGATGTGAAAAAGAAAGACGACAGAAAGAGATAGAAGTTGATGTATGAGAGCAGCCGGCGCAACAAAGCTGTAGCCTTTTACATCGCCATCATATCACCATGAGGTTTGATCACGCCACATGTAAATACAATCACTAATCCTCTCATTCTTCATGGCTGCCATTCCAATACTCTGTGACATTTTAAAAATGGCATCATGCGATGCAACCATGGCTTGCATCGCGCTGAGCGGTTTGACATGTACATCAATCCCACAAATAGTGCAGAATAATAAAAAGTGAATACTGGCTTAAGGTTAAAAGCTAGCACAGTAACTCTTGAGCCTTGGGTATGCCCTAATGGCCTCATCATACTGTATATGGGAGGGAGCATAATGATCACATGCTATTTTCATAGTCGGTAAGATTGTTACTGTGCCGTTTCAGCTGCTTTTATGCTAAGTAACCTCACTTTGTAAAAAGCACTACGATACTCTGGGGAGCGAGTGTGTATCAAAATTTCCCCAGCGGCAAGGGAAAGCTGTTAAAGTACACAAAAGCTCACGCAACGGCATGTAAACAAGTGCAGAGTCACACACATCAGTAAAGGCACACATGTACAGCCATACTTCATTCCTGAGGTTCCGCTCAAGGCGGCAGGGAAGCCCCATCTATCAACGTTCTGTACATTTAGAGTAAAGCGTCTCAGATGAAAGCGAGAGCTGAGAGATGAATGGAAAGAGGGATGAGAGGGGAAAAGAGAGGAGGAAGGGGTTGGGTGCTGGAGCAGGGTTTGTAGCGAGAAAAAAAGGAGAAAAATGTAGATGCATGTTAATTATGTGAGAGCTATGGGGTGGGGGGGTGGGGGGGTGATCAAATAAGAGAATAAGACACTAAAAATTGAATGACAGCAATAATCTCACAAGCTGACAGATCGGTAAATACAGATGGACATAACAATGAAATGCACAATCTGAGTAGCTCAGTCCTTCTTATACAACAATACAACACAATCACAACAGTCTGGAAGATGGGCTGTCGTTGTCAACATTTCTTATTAGGAGCGATATAGTTGCAAAGTACGAGGAAGTTCAGGAAGTAATTCTCCTACTTTTAATTCCCATTAATTATGTCCTTAATGTTCCGCAACATAGAACCACGAGAGGAACCTGGATGATTTCACTATACTAGGATTACGTTATGGCTATTGGTTTGAATTATTTAATCTTTGGTATGGCGGATGGATTAGATGTAGCAAATTTTAAATGCTTCATAGTTGCAAATAGGGCTGGGCGATATAGCCTAAAAATAATATCGCAATATTTTCAGGCAATATCGCGATACACGATATATATCGCGATATTTTCAAATATCCTCTAAGCACTTCATAAATGCTCGATTTAACCCTTTGATGCGTACAATCACACCAATATGATGATTCTTGTGGTCCCTGCAGCATATGTCTGCATTAAAACCTTCTTGTTTATATTCATTAGTGGTTTCTATTGGAACTATTTAAGGGGGGAATCACAAGTTCAATTCAACAAAACAGTATCCACTTTAACCAAATAGTTATCTGTCAATAAACACTTTATATATTTTGATAAATACATAACACACACACACACCGTTTTAATGGCGTGTAATAAATGTAAAGTATTTTATTGTTATGTTTACCAGTAAGCTGTTATAACATTGCTGATAATTAATAATTATTATTTTCCCACTAGTGTAGAAAGACTCACCGATCGCGAGGTGCATTCTACTGTGGCCAAAGCAGTCTGGTCCACTTATTCAGGCTGACAGCTTTAGTTCTGTTAGCTGGACGTTCATATTTTGGATCAAGTGTCTTAATTAATCTTTTGAATCCGAGCTTTTCAACTACGCTGACCAACGTTGTGATGTAGATTACAGCGGCCATGATTTCTTTGCATTTTGCACTTTTTTTGTCATATGGGATTGTCTTGGAAAGCGAGGAAGCCAGAGTCATTTGCCTCTGGGCTGGTTCTGGTTGCTTTGGTCGTGTTCTCGCTACCGTACTCGCTTTGACGCTTCAGTTCTTTCGCTTTCTCCGGGTTCCGGGCTTTCTCTCTCTGCTGCTTCCCTCCATAAACAAAAACACGCCGGCCGAATACGTCACACACTCGCCCAGGAGAGAGGTCTGGATGGAGGCGGAGTCTGTGACTAGTGTGTGTGTGTGTGTCTGTGAGAGGGAGCCGAAGGAGAGAAGGAAATGCCAAAGCGAGTCTCATGCCGGCGGGGTGGCTTAAACCATTACATGACCATTTGTAGTCGATGTTCGCGATATAGTCATTTTATATACCGCGTGTGGGACAAGCCGCGATACATCGACTATATTCGATATATCGCCCACCCCTAGTTGCAAACAGAGTGCTGCAGGAATGAGTCCTAAAACCCGGAAATGAGTTCACATTTTAGCACTTCTGGTTCCCTCGTCTGGAAGTCAATAATATTGTTGAATGGGATTTTAGTGAGATGCCTGAAATAAGGTCTTTGGTTAACACAAGCTTAAAGCTTAAAGAGATTTTAACATTTTGTTCTAAGATATAAAACATGTCAGGAAATATCCCAGTCGTGAATTTTGAAGTGTTTAAGTTTAAAGGCTGTTGCTAACAAGTGGCTAAATGAGACTACGAAACGTCATCACACCGACTCGTCCTTTACAGCCTCGTTGTGTACACTCACGCTCATACCACCTTGGTGTAGTTCGTTTATAGCCTAACGTTAGCTTTTTACCTCTGGCGATTGCATTCACACTTCAAAAATCATAAAGTGGTGTTCATGTCTGGAGATTTTCTTGCTGAACAACACTTGTAAGTATCATAAACGTTTGTTTGCCAGAGAGCTGATTTTCTGCAATAATCCAAAACCCAACGGAGAAATCCCGTTAGCTTTTTGTCGAGGGAACCTGTGCGATTCTTAAACTGCCTGGTTGGCCTACAAAAATACGTCATTCCTGCATCGCTCTATTGGGAACTATACACCATGTATGCAAATGAACACAGACTTATTTAAACAGCTGAATATGTTATCACGTTTCTAAAAAGTGTAGCTTAGCTTGGCCTTCATTTGCTGTTAGCAGCACATATAACAGAACTATGCTTGTTTGTCGTTTGAAAGTGCTCACATTGAGAATTTTGTGCCCATCTAAGACTTGGAAGTGCTCAAAATGCCAGTCACCTAACACCGTCTATGCAATAAATGAATAGGACTTTGACTTCCATCAGTCTGGAAGCCTGAAATAATCCCTCCCACTTCGCAACTCTATAGCAGCTCTGCTTGAAGTCCTCTAAAAGCAGACCAAAGCTGCTTCTTTTCTTCCGTCTCGCTCAAACATAGTCTCCCACAGGTGTCTCACTCCATCTTGTATTCGCACAGATGTACACAGGAGGCCATGACTGACAAGGTAAGGGATGGCGTGGAGGCGTGCGGGTGAAAGAGGAGAATTACCATATGTAAAGAACGGAGGTGCCAAGGTCTCTCTTTTTGTCTCGGGATAAAGCGGGTGGACTACAAGGGACAGGATAAGTGCAGGGAGATGTACACACTCACAGCGCAGACACACAAATGGATGCATGTGAATGCAAAACACACACGTAAGAAAAAAAGAGGAGACAAGGAGGTATCACTGTCTATCCAGGTGTGTTGAAGATGCCGTACGGACCACCTCCTGTGTATGGGTCGCTCAATGAGGATGACAGTGGTGGTGTAGAGATCTGATTAGCACTGGGAGCGAGGCTGAGTAGGGTTTCTCATCAGGATCAGCTTTCAAACCAATGTTATACTGGTACTTTGATTTCTGATGGGGAGATGGGCAAACTGAGAGCACGCCATCTGTATGCCGACGGGAATAAGAAACTTTTGTTTTGTTATACCACGTGTGAATAGTTAAAACTTCGCTTGGTATTTTGTCAGGTACTGGAAGAGAAGGGACAGACACATTGTTTTTAAATGTTATTTCCTTATCAATACTTCCTCAGCATTGTCTCAAACTATTACAATCTCAGGAGATTCGCAGAGGCCTGTTTTTCTTTACTTTGAATCTGTTTTAAAAAGAGATAAGCATGCCATGTGGGATTTTTTTATTTTTTTTTTATAAATCAACATCACACTCAGTCTGTTTCCAGATCCCTTCTCCAACTCAGACTATCGCCACTTTAACTGCTGTAACAGGACATTGAAATATATAATTACTGAATGTGTTGGAACGTGTGTCTGCAGCCCTGGAAGTGTAGAAGTGGCGGTGATAAGTAGGCACTCTGTAGATTAGGGACTCTTACACAAAGGGTCAACACTTGAAATTGCTCAGAGGCCTGCAGCTGGAGGGCCCCATATGAAAAGATGAGTTGTATTATCTAAATAACCTTGGGTCCCCTCCCAGGGTAATGCTAAATGTATTCCATATGGATTCTGTTTTTTGGAGTCCAAGAACTACAGGGTACTCCTGGTGTCTGATTAGATGAGGGAGGGGATTCATACACAGTTTCTAGATACCCTTGACCACACTTCTTTAGGGTCAAAAGCTGTAGAAATATCAATAACTATATAATGAATTGATATAAAATGTCAATTAAATGTTTTTTTGTGTTAAATGAGCCACACCTTAAAACAAAATCATGTTGTTGTTTAAGGTCTTTTCGTCATAGTAGGAATGCACCTTCTGCATTTTCACATTTTCTGCCTCTTTAGTCGATTTTGGTTTAAGGACAACATATTACAGTGTTGATACACATGTGTGCATGTGAACTATAGCGTGACCATTATTCATCATCAATCATTAGTTACAGGTGTGAAAAACTGAAAATGCATAAATCTCATGAAATATTTAAAGTGTGGAATCCAGGTGTTTAACAAGTCTCTATGCTGCCTTGAATACAACCAAAATGTTGTTCAAGCTCATTAGTTTTCATGTGTTTTTAAGTCTAGGAAGTGAGGAAGTCACAGCACTAATAGGGCTTTCAGTGAGATCATTACGCCAAAAAAGATCTATCCTCGCTTTTCCCATTTGTTTCCTCTTCCTCACAAAATAATCTCCAAAACCATCTGCGCTGGGAGTAAAATTACACGTTGCCCAGCTCTCTCTTTCTGTCATCTAAACCTGTCTTTATGTCTCTCTGTCTGTCTGCCCTCAAAGCTACTGTAAAATCACACAGGAAGCAAATACTGGAAGGAAAAAACAGAACACTCAAACGTAAGAGGCTTGTGGACATCTCAAATGCACTCAGAGAGGCCATTAATAAAAATAATTAGCACGGGAGATGGGCGGAAAAAACGGGGGGCCGGCCTGGCTGATGTAAAATCTCATTTCTGTTATTTAATTTATCAGAGGCTGAAGCAGGAAATCCACCAATCATGTTGTTAGAGCACAGAGCTCCCACAACAGGCATCTCTTTCCTTGAAGGACACACACACACACACACACACACACAGATCCCATCATCAGCCAGAAGGGGCCGGAGGGGTCATTAGTGAAGGAAGAAGATCAGATATCACCAATTCATCTTGGTCAAAATGATTAGAGAGACACAGAGAGAGAGAGGGACATATAGCGGGGTGGTTGTGTGCATTCCTGGTTTAATGTACTATTGTGATCTTGGAGTCATTAATCAAACACCAGTAGACACACGCCCACATAACGTTTCACACACACTCGCACGCAGTCGAGGTTCAGGTTCAGAGAGGTCAAGGTGATTATTGTCACTGTAACTCACAGAACTCAGCAGCGAGCTGCAGCTCGTGTTGGAGGGTAATTATTTACACTAACACACGCGACATAAACACAACTTTGTTGAAACCTCTGACAATTAGTGCCTGACATTAAACCTCTTTTTCCATATCTGTTGTACTTAGTTAAACCACTAACCGGACAGGACGGGCAAAAAGTGGTAGCATACAGAGGAAAAAAGATGAGAGGTAATCGAGCTCCGTCAGAAAAGTAGCCAACAGCTGGAGCTGTAAACTGCTAACTGTCTCATCCCCCAGTCAGATAATGAGGTGGCTTGCCAATAAATCGGAATGGGTCAGCATTAGAAAAACTGGTTACAGCATTCCAAGACGTCGCCCGATTCGCTTCTTTGACAGTTGCTTACTGCCCACATACGCCAAAACCAATTTTCAGGCTTGCACTAGAGCTAGTTGAGAGTATGCACATTAGAGACTTCCTCTGGCCAAGCCAGCTGAGTTCCTGTTGGCTCCCAGTTTGCACACATTTAAACAATTACCCAACTGAAACAAGCAGCAAAGACAGCAAGAGAGAGAGAGAGAGAGAGTGTATCAAATGGACAAGCAAAACAACTGAAACTGCAACAAGTCTCTATGAATTAGGGGTGTAAGAAAACATCGAAAAAATCGAGTATCGCAATATTATGTTTTGTGACACTTATTGAATCTCAAAAACACCATCAATTTTTAATGAATAGTTTACATGCAAAGATTAACTCAGTCAATACATTATTTCTTTTGCTTCCTCTCTCAAAGTAGTGATGTGATGTTTGATAAATGCAAATGCAGATTCCACTGTAACAGATTGCCTAAAAAAGTAAACTTTTTTTAACCCAGATTTGATGTATATGTCGTGTTCTTTATACTATGACAGTTTTCCTAAAATTAGATTTAAAAAACCATTATATAGGCCTATTGCCTTTCTTGCAGTATCGCAATATATCGCAAATTATTGAATGGTAACCCCTGTATCATGATACATATCGTATCGCCAGATTCTTGCCAATACACAGCCCTACTATGAATATGAATGCACATGTTCAAGCCCACATCATACATAGATAGGCCCCAGTATGGAGAGGGTATAATAGAGCATCACACGTGTCAAGTTCATCTGTGCATCCCAACATCACATACAACGTCTCAATGGGCTTTACAGGTCCACACAAAAACAGCTCCCGAGCCGGCCTAAGCTCTCTAAGCTCTCAAGAAAACACTGAGGGACTAACAAGCACAAGGCTTGCTTGTCTCTTATCTCAGTAGTCCCTTTGTGCACTTTTCAATGGGCTTATCATTCAGACAACAGCAAGTTAAAAAACAAACAGCTGAAGCAATATTATCCAACACAAGAAGCAGGTATAAAGCCTAACTATCAAAAGCACAGGCCACTTACTTTCTTCAGTTCAAAAGAAATATAAACTCACCTTAAGTAGCCGACTTAAGAAAACTCTACAGAAGACCCGTTAGTTTATCTCATTGTCCCTTTGTGCAATTTTGAATAGACGATTCGTTCAGACAATAGTGATTAATGTAATATAAGAGGAAGAGAAAACAGGCAAATCTATGGAACTTATTTGAATCAAAAGTCAAATTAAACAATCAACCTCAAGCAAACACATTTCATCCCAGTGAGATCTTCATTTGGAGCACGGTGGGTATTCTGAATCTCAAAGAGGATCCGAAACAAAAATAAGTGACAAAAAATAACTTCAGATTGTGTTCTATTGAGTACTTCTTGAAAAAAAAAAAGTAGGCACCCATACGCTTTCATTTGTGGAACTCCCAGGGTACACACAAACAAACACACAAAACCGCTTGGCAACCACTAAACAGACAAACACTGCCACACAGGGAATCAATTCATTTGGGCAAGCAGTGTTAGTCAGCATTGCAACTCCTGATGCTTCAGTATTGAAGTACTCCGACTGTGCATTGTACTGTAGCTGATAAAAGACTCAAATATTCTGCAAAACATATGGCAGAATGGAATCAAGCAGAGGAGGGAGGCAGTGTAAACAAAATAAAAGACGGGAGAGGATGCTGGAGGGATATAAAGGCTGTACCCTGGGAAGGAAAACAGCATGTATGTCTCCTGTCAGACAACACAAATACATCTAATCCACAAACACAAGCAAACGCATAGAAAACCTGCCAGGAGCAGTCAGCGCATATGTCACATACTGCACTCTGAAACAATGCTCCTCCTGAAGTCACAGTACTAATGACTTCACAGAAAGGCAGCTGTCACCAACTGTTTTAAGTGTTGCTGCTGACTTAGTACAGATTAGAACATTTCTATTTTAAATTACAATATGAACTGCACTAAAGAGATACATTACTTTATTCTGTGCGAAACTTTTCAATCATATTTTTACTGTTTGCGGGGCTCATAAGGGGGCGAGTCGTAAAATCAAATGAGTCCTGAATCATGGTAGTGGCTGTGGGTAATAACGGTTATGATGATAATGTTGGAGGTTGACTGCAACAAAGGGACAGTGATGGAAAGTATCCTACCGTGGTCTGTGATTTTACAAGACACCAGATAGAGCTCCTTCAGACTTCTCCCCTCCTTGGCGATGATTTCCACACACCTACAGAGAGACACAGAGAGAAAGAGCCAATGTTTAAAGTGTCACCTGAGGCATCTTTGTTCTGTATATTGCGTTTCACTTTAGCTTGAAGGCAATTTCGACCTGCCTCAAAAACACTGAAACACGTGCAGTAAACTCCCTCTGTTACACGCACGCAGTAAAGGTTAAACAGTACAGCTGCAGGGTCATAAACCGTTCACATATTCAGCTTCTTTTAACACATACATCAATAATTAAACACCTGATCTGATTAGAGAAGCATGCACAAACACAGCGCGGGTATTCGTGTGTTTTTGTGCATGTGAATGCATGTACAAACGCACACATATAGTGAGCTCGCTCACTTCAAAGAGGGATATCTGCATTCAGCCCAGTGCCTGAGCCCAAAGGACCTACAGGGGGTGTGTGTGTGTGTGTGTGTGTGTGTGTGTGTGTGTGTGTGTGTGTGTGTGTGTGTGTGTGTGTGCGCGCACAGAGAGAGAGTATACACCAGGGAGGGCCAAGAGGAAGATTAGAGTATCTGTATCAAATGATTCTCTTTAAATGCCTCTAATGAGAAGAGTGTGTGCAACAACTAGATTTTGATCAACGCATTTGACCCATTAACCTTCAGGAGAAAATGTTTTGATCTTTATGCTGGTGCTCTAGCATGAATATTTATGAGACAAGCACACACACACATACAGTATATACTGTACAGCTCTCGCTTTAATGTGAAAGCGGAGGGGGGAAAAAAAGCGATGTCAAGCTGTCTTCCATCATGTCAAAGTGAAACAAGGAACGATATTTGTGCTCATACACTTTCACGCAATATGATTGACAACTGGGGTAATTCTGAAATGCATTGCTCATAGTCACTCGCTATCTACTTGCTTATCTCACCGTAGGGCCAAGCGTGATGCGTGAGGACTTGTTGAGAGAATATGAGCTTCCCTTCTTTCATGTTTTTTTTTTTTGTTGTTTTTTTAAAAGCTGCATCTTCGCTATCTAGCAAACAGGAGTGAAAATAGGATGCAGATCAACAGGGGATTCAGTACAGCAACATTTCCTTTTGAACAAAGCATGATGTGTAAGTTTGTGTGTTTTTGCATCCAGTATTCATTTGAGATGACACAATCCGTGGATGTCACTTGATGTGTGACATATCACACCGTAGGATCGAGTTGGAAAAAGATGTCAGTGGGAGAAAAGTTAAAATGTGTGTCATATTTCTAAAATTCTGAGTGGAGCCAAAGCTGTTAAAATGTGCACTATCCTATCTGCTTTAGTTCACTGGGCTGCATCTTCATATTTCACCTTTTCTATTAAATTTCTGTTGCGGTGGCCCTGCGAGCCTCTCCGTGTACTCAGGTTGTTCTTTTCCTCCCTTTTCATTGTCCTCCCACCGCTCCCTGTTTATGTTTCTCTCTTCCTCCCTGCCACTAACTCCATCCCGCCCTTCTTCCTTTTTCTATCTTCCACTCTTTTTCTCTCTCTCTGTGAGATGTGAATAAGAAAAACTCTTGAAAATAGAGAAAGGCCTGTTGCAATTGGTCATCCCTGACCCAACCTTGTGCTGCGGCCAGCCTTAGATTACATCAACAGCAGGATCACAATATCATGTCATGTGTCTTGGGGCTATATGGCATTAGAGCTGCTAATGAATGAATGCGCTGGGATTAGTCGGTAAGGAAACAGATAAAACGAAAATAGCGATTCAGGGATGCAGCCGCGAAGGCCGAGGCGGAGTGCATCCTCTGGGAGCTTGTTACACTGTGCCCGGGTCCCGAGGGTCAGAGCTGAAGCAATTAGATCAGACATCAATGAATGAGGGAGGGAGTGAGGAGAGATGGAAAGCGAGTAGAGCAGGAAACGGAGTGAGTAAAAAATCTCTATAAAGGTTGAACGGAGACAGAGGAGGTACATCATGGGAGACTGAGAGCTAAGGAAACAAGGGAGGAAAAGAAGTAGTAAGAGGCCATTAATAAGGCCGGAGTGAGGTGAAATGAGAGGACCGAGGAGACAGCAGAGGAGACGAGGGAGGCCGGAGCAGCGGTGAGGGATGTGAACGCTAAGGCATGGATCACGCCACATGAAAGGTCTTCAAGAAGCAACAAGCTCCCACCCACCTCCACTCAAACCCCACAAGGCTCAGCTGACATGAATAAGTGATCTGCTCGCTTTCAATAATGTACAGAGCCGGTGACAAAAGCCCCGGTTGGACACGGTGTGCATACTGAGCATTTAGACAGAGGCGATGCTACAGGAGATAACGCTGAAGGGAAGACATTAGGATGCAGAGTGGAGAGCAAGTCAACAGCATGGCAAGGTGGTCGAGCTGGAGAAGCTGCGGTGGTCGAGCTGGAGAAGCTGCTGATGATGCTGAAAAAGGGAGGAATGAGCAGGATGAAGAGGAGAATGAGGGAATAAATTACAGTTTTAAGAGAAAGAAAAAAAAATTAGAAAGACGAAGGAGGAAAATGAAAAAGGAGGGACGATGACGGAGGTATGGAGAATTAAGAGGAGCAACTAATGAAGTGACAAAGAAAGCGTGGAGGACCGTGATCATGATGGGGATACAATGTGAGAAAGAAAAACAGTCAAATGGTAGACTGGAAGATGTGTCGGCAGAGATTCAGGAAACGGTGAAAAAAGACGTGTCGTGTAGAGAGGCTAAGTGGAGGAGGAGAGGAGGCAGACAGTACAAGATGACAAAAATGAAGGGTAAGTTGAGCGGAAGGTTAATTAGGAGTATTTTGAACAATAACAGAAAAATGAGCAAGACGAAGGAGTGCAAGAAGATGAGGAGGAAATTATGATGACAAGTGAATACGGCGAGAAAGTGTCTGCTATACCACAGAGGGCAAAAGATGCTCTTATAAATATTATGGATGCATAAAAAAGTCCACACAAAGCATTTTGTTATAGTTATGTATCTAGCTAATATACAGCTCAAGGCCACTTTTTTCCAATAAAATGACAATAAAACCGTCTCCATGACAACTAAGGGACTGCATGTTTAACGGCAGGCAGGAGGGAGAGAGAGGATCATCAGGGGTCAGTGTGTGTTTGGCTCACTGTCACCACGCTGTCGGCACAAACAGCTAGAGGTAAACAATAAAACCGTCACTCCTCTCTCTATCTCAGTCTCATACAAACAAAATCAAACTTTGGTTCGGTTCTTGGCATGTCTGGGATTCGGGGGAATTTCTCTTCCTTAAACACAAAGTCACGCACACATTTTCTATCTAAATTGACTTACTGGAGCAACACAACTGGACCTTCAGGACGTTGCTTAACTCTGAAACGTATTTTATATTTAATTTTGTTTTCTTGCCAGCCAGCCAAAGAGTTTAGCTTTTTTTGCACTCCATTCTGCAGGATAAGAAGCTGAATTATAGTAAATAAAGAGTTGGTCCTAATTGATATAACGCATCTCCTACCTGAAAGAGAGAAAAGGGTTTTTAGCTAAACCTTCAGTAGGCAGAACGTTTTTGGCATCATTGGGCAAAAATTCCATAATAACCTTTCAACATATTGTAATTTAAGCGTTCTGAGAGAAAACTAGACATCTGCTCCTCCTCATGGCTCTGTTTTCAGGCTTTAAAAAAATCAAACCCGTGATGGGAGACTTTGGCCAATCACAGGTCATTTCACAGAGAGAGCGTTCCTATTGGCTATGCTCCGGCTGGTGGGCGGTGCTTGGTATTTCCTCAACAGATCTCAACATGGCTGCCGGGTCACAAACTTTCTCATTTTACAGCTAAACAGTACACTACAAGATGATTCTGAGAACATCTGAGGAGAGAAATAGGCATTACAGTAACAGAATATTGATTCATATTTGATCAGCGCTGCCTAGTTTTACCGTTTGTTCGGAGTTTGTGAGTGATTGACAGCCGGCTCATAGATGGCAGCTTTACGGCAGACTCAAGATCAGCTCTGACTGCTTGTTTTCCTCTGGTCTGTGAAATCCTGCAGATGCCATTAGGAGCACCGGAGGACACCGGAGGACACCGGAGGACACCGAGGAACATTTTTCAGGTTCCCTGTCTCATGCTACTGTCAGGATATGGTGACCGTTTTATAAAAATAACTTTTTTTAATCATATTTGCTCCATTTCTACCCACTGCAGCTTTAATAACCAAGGTAACATGTTGCAGAGTTCTTGTAACATGAAGTAACACTCTAATAATCTCTTTAAAGAGGTGCAGATGTAGCTACGTATACAGTATGTTCATAGTGTCAGGAGAAAAAAAAAAAATACACTAATTTGCCTTGCTGATACATAATTGCTCTTCCCTTGGAGTTTATAAAAAGAAAACTCAATTATGTTGCTTAGTTTGAAACCATGGTAACTACATCAGCACTAATTTATCTTGTGATTAACGAAAGCATTTTCCAGGCTCTTTACATGTAAATGAGGCCCGAAGGTATGACGAGCTAAGTGGTGTGTAGACCGAGGTGGAAATGCGACCGACGGAGGAGCCGGGACGTTTTTTTAAACATCATTTTTATTTCCCAGCATTCAATTTGCTCTCGGACCATATTAGCCCAACCTCGGCTCCATACAGTGACTTAGTTTACTGAATATTATTTAAGATTTCAGAAACTACTATGGCCCGATTACTACTCATTCCTTTGTGCCAGTAAAATGAGCATAGGTCATCTTATGAAAATGTTATTTACTGAATAGCATCATTGTGAAGAGTTTTTTTATATAACTCACAGAAGCTCCTGAATAATAAAAGGAAAATGGTAACCCAGTATTATCAGAGGGATTAAATCATATCTGTACTATATTGAAGGTTAGGAAATGGACTTTCTGGGTAAGGCCAAGGTAGTGATACTTTATACATAGTTTCCTTTTCACCTTCATCCCAACAGCAAGGAGCTCTACTGAGTCATCAACACCTCTGAAAACTAGCAACTAGCCTTTTAAAAAACACTTTATATATTCTGCAATAGGCAAGCTTTTATGGACTTTTACAGCCTTGACCTGTGTTTAAAAGAAAAAAGAGGATTAGCACGTAGCATCATTGACCAACCAGCAGAGTACTGTTTCTATCTGAGCTCTACACTATATTGTGCTTAAAGAAGGGATGCACCGACATGGGTATCAATCAAACCACTCGGTGCAATTCAATGCTATGTTTACAGCATATACTGGAATTTGAATGCCTGTTTAAGTTTGGACTAATTTGTTGCTGCATTTAAAATGTTTTCTCTTGTAATTCCTGATCATTTTGAAGATTTTTTTACCAAGTTTCTGGTGTACAATTTATTATTTTAATACAATTCAGTACATTTAAATCTATGTATTTATTTGTTACATTTTGTTTTACAAAGTTAGGAAAGCAACATTTAAGTCAAGCCAGACACATAAAAGAATGATCCCAGTCACTGCCACACAGTGAGGCATACACCTTACTAATGAAACACTGGTATGGGATCAGTACTCGGTATAGGCTGATACCCAAAGCCCAGGTATCGGTACCTTGCTTAAAGCTGCCCTATTGGACAACTGCCCTTTGACTGTATCCGGTTCATGTGTGCGTGTGTGTGCTTTGTTGTACAACCAGAGGTTAGACTTAGACAAAGCCTAGTGATCATCCCTTAATCCCAGCTCACTGTTTGATCAAACCTAATCTTTTCTATGAGCTTGTTGAAATGGTCATACTTTAAATTAGAAACAATTGTATGGTTATTTCAGATTCATATTTTGCACTGTATACTAATTTTTGTTATTTTCCATTTTGTTTATTTTGCTATTTAGTATTTTGTGACTGGCATCCTGTTAATAAAATGGTCTGATCAAAACGTATTGTGCAATCATTTTGCTTCAGCACCTTGTTTCTTATAGTCCAACACAAGTCCACTGGCTTACAATTTCATTTTTGTCATCAAACTGCTCTCATAAAGTCTCACGGGAGACTTCCAACCACCTTACTGAACAATTTCCATACGTCAAACTGTAAAGAGTCTACAGTGAGACTCAACAAGGACATGTGGGACAAGAAAGGAGGGACAAAGGGAGTGAGGGACAACCCAGTGTGTGTGTGAGTGTGTGTGTGTGTGTGTGTTGTTTGTGCTTGTGCGAATGAGTGCATGTGTCTCTCAGAGGTGAAGCTAATCTTCTTTTATGCAGCACAGCCAGAGGTATCCAAGCAGACAGGCAGCAAGAGGAAGAATAGTAACAATACTTGAGAGAAACAGAAGTCCATATTTATCACAAAGACTGCAGACAGTCTTCCAGCCAAACAACATGTGTAGCGCTTCTCTTTAGCTAGCCCGTCACAATGGAGCAGGAACAAAGAGGCTGCTGGGAGAATGGCTGTAGGTAGGTATACTAGCACGGTGCTGCTGACCAACACAAGGCCTCGTCTCATCCCGCTCCTCACACGGCCCACAATTACACGGCTGTCTGGCTACACAAAAGGAGCAGGGAAATAGAAATGGATGATTTTCGAGAGAAGAGGGCAAAAAAGAAAGAAAGTAAGCATGAAATGTATGAAGAAAAGCGGTTGAAGGTCTAGGGAGAGGATGAAAACATAAAAGGAGTAGGAGGAGGAGGAGGAGGAGGAGGAGGAGGCAGCGGTGACAGACGAGACTTCAGACTTCCATGGCTGTCTTTAGACTTAATGAAATGGAAGGGCGGAGCAGCAAAGAGGAGGAGAGCAAGGCAAGACGGGGGTTTATACTTCTTAGGAGAACGCTCTTGCAAAATGATTCTTGCTGTAAATTTTCTTTATATCGCCCATAAATCCATACACAAGTGTAAGGAAGCACGGTTCTGCTTCCTCAGACGATGCGCAACACTGACTTTCTGGAATCCTCGGGACAAAAAAAAGACTTTAAGACTTTTTCATTGGGCTAATATAAATGGATATAAAAATATCCAATACCTCAAAAGAGCCCTTCAGTAAGCAAATACTTCAGCAACAATCTTAAAATGGAGCAATACAGGTTTTATTGAATGTGAGGGAACACGTTCATTGCTTTTGAAATTGCTGACCCTCTGATAGTTTATGTGGACTTGGACTATTGTTCTGTTGCTGATTTGGGATGCAATTAAAGTTGTGTTCTCAACAAAATATCAGCGAAGCAATCATATTTCATTTTCTTATCTTGAAGAAGCTGTTTGTTGCTTAAAATTATTTAAAATAGCAGAAAGAAGAATAACTTCAACAGAAGTGAAAATTGTCTGAGACAAATAGATCAATCACAATCATTTTGACATGTTTGCATTTTGTCATTACATCCTATGGATTTTATAGATGTCATAAAAATGAAAAATGAAAAACATGTTGCTTTACATGCGCTTCAATATCCACATCTTTCATTTTCTTTGCATGATATGTATTTCAAGATGGGTTTGACTGTAAAATATTAAATCAAATGAAGACTTGTAAAAACATGCTTACCAGGGTTCAACGTTAATCTGTGTTTAACCGGCCCGGTCGGGCGATTGGGTTTTATTTATTAGTGGTTATCAAAAAACAACAAAGACTAAAGTTAATTGTCATTTTTTTTCCGTCTTGTTCTGAAACTAGCGGCAAACAGCCCAATAGATAGTTGACGTTTCACCCACATCTTCTCTAACGCCACCCAACTAAACTCCTGTTTCCAGGATAATTGAAATGCTCGCTTGCACTTCATTTTCTCGCAAGAGCCCGATCGGTACAGTGCATGTGCAACTCTCAACAAAGAGATGAGGAGGAAGTGAGATGGCTCATGTTGATTTTATTTATAGAGCACATTCAAAAACATTTGAAAAAGCTCACTCCTTAGCTATTTCCATCATCAGCTTCGAAAAAAAACAATGGCTTTAATTATTCTTTTACAATTTGCCTGATTGGGCAAGTGAGCAGCCAGATTTACTAGCCCCGGGCAAGCTCGCACTTACTATTGTAACTTCTGAAATGTAACTGTGACAAAGAGCTCACAGACATATCCCATATCTGTTTATTGTTATGATAAGAATACAAAATTATAAATCCAGAAGCCAAGCAGATACACTTTTTTATCCCTATCTGTTTGAGCGTGTGTATTTGTGTGCGGTTGGTGTGTGTGTGTGTAAGTTCCAGTCGTCTGAATCAGGGTCTGCTTCAGCAATTAGGGCCTGGATGATTTCCCAGGCTAGCCGGCCGTACCCACCGCTCAAATGAGAATCACATTCCTATTGTGTTCCACCGCCGTTAATCATGTTTTCAAACGACTCTGCAAAACTGCGGGGCATTCCAGCAGCTTGTCATCGGCCTGCTCAAAAATGTGCCGATGGGGTCGTAACTGGAGCCGTAAAATGCCCATCATCCTCGACTTCCCTGTCCAACCTGTGCTTTTGTTTCTTTGTTTGTCTGGGAGAGGAGAGGCGAGCACACTTTTCAGGTCAACACAGCCAACGGAAAGCAGAAACATCAAGGCCCTGATATGTGCTGCCGTCTCCTCTCATCCTCAGTGGAGGTTGGCTTCTTTAAATGCTTGAAGCATTTCATCCAGCTCTAAGTATTCTGTAATTGCAGAGTAAAACACTTCTAGTACTCCACAAACGGCAAAAGTTTCAATATAGAGACGGCAGGAGTTCTACTCTGAGCAAACGGCCATTTAGCGGTTCTAGAGCTGCACATTAAACAATATTGAGTTCAAAAGTGCATAAGACTTCTGGAGATATACTGTATATCCACCTGTAAACTCGTGGCTGTTATTACGTACAGCATCAGCCAACAATTTCACAATCTCCAAAAACAAGTGTCCCTCACAAACCAGCTGATTTGTCCATCAGAAACCAGGGGGAAAAGCCAACTAAGCACTTTGTGAGGTTAAGTGGCAGTTATTCACTTTAAGCCCATCCAAATGGACAGCCTGTTGCCTTGCCGACGCTGACGAGCCTCCGTGATGCACATGCACAAACAGCATTTTAAAGCAGCTCCAGAGGAAAACAAACTGGCCCGACATCGCTCACATGTGGATCTCTCATAGCTCTTCACTCTGCATCTGCGCCTCCTTCCCCAGTTGCACCTTAGCAGCTTCCTAGAGGACACGCAAGTGAGACACTGACCTGTAAATGAACAACTGGAAAGCAAAGCAGTTCTGTAAAGCAATGCCATGCCCCTATCTGCCTCCACGGTCAGCCCACTGCAGCCATAACACAATAAATAACTCAGGAGAAGATGAGCACTGCCCCGTGGCAGATGGCGATAAGACTTACAGCCTCAGGTCGGCGCTGACACAGTGGTGTTTGTGCCTGTGCAAGTGTGTGTGCGCGTGTGAGTGCAAGAGAAAGTTAGTGGAGCTCTGCCCATGTGAGACGAACAGTTAGGTTCGAGATGGTTGCCCATGATAGATGTCACTGTGGGGAATAAAAGCAGCAGACGCATCTGCTTTCTCTGTGTCTCTCTTTGTTTATAAAGCATGCAGTTAGGTAGAGCGGGGGGGAATTACTTAAAACTCCTCACTCAGCACAATGTATATGTGTTTGATTATGGCATCCACAGCTTCAATTAGGCTTGTGTATTTTGATTTTGCAGAAAACTCACAATTTATAGCACACAACTTTGGTTTGCACCCTAAAAAGCAAAGTAAATACAGTCCAGCCGTGTGATCACAAAAGAGAACCTCTACTGGTTTCACTGCGATGCGGTTATATGGTGTACATGTTAACCACAAGGCTCCAATGAAGTGTATTCTAAACTGGCAAATGCTTTCTTTTTTTATTGAGACATTAATTTCTAAAAAGCTGTCAAAAGTGGAAAGAAATGAATTTGATAAATGTTTTTTTAGGGCTGTCAAAGTTAATGCGATAACGCAAATTCACTTTAACACATTAACGCAATCGATCTTTAAGAGGTTGTAGCGGGTTAGCTTTTGAAGCTAGAGTAAAGATACTGGCATCATATGAAACTAGAGAACCTAATGAATCCATTGGTACCAAGTTATACTAGCCCATTTTCAAAGGGGTCCCTTGACCTCTGACCTCCAGATATGTGAATGTAAATGGGTTCTATGGGTACCCACGAGTCTCCCCTTTACAGACATGCCCACTTTATGATAATCACATGCAGTTTGGGGCAAGTCATTGTCAAGTCAGCACACTGACACACTGACAGCTGTTGTTGCCTGTTGGGCTGCAGTTTGCCATGTTATGATTTCAGCATTTTTTCTATAAAAATATAGATACATTTGCATAAAGCAGCATATTTGTCCACTCCCATGTTAAGAGTATTAAATACTTGACAAATCTCCCTTTAAGGTACAATTTGAACGGATAAAAAATTTGATTTAATTTGTGATTAATCGTGATTAATCACGGACAGTCATTAAATATTTTAATCGACAGGCATAGTTTTTTGCTTTTTGTTTTTGAAACAGGCTCCTATTTCTCTGAAATCCTGTCAAAAATACACCATAGCATTTCATTATGAAGAGCAGATAACACAACCAATAACTAGCAGCTAGTGTAATAACAGCATCTTGTTTCAGACACTAAAGAAAACAGGCGGTCTGACGGTGATAAATTGAGGTGAGCTTGCCCCTCGGGGCTGCGTATCGTAACTCTTCTGCTCCGTGTCCACATGCAGAGAGAGGTGAACTATCACGGTGTTTACCAATAGGCCTGACACAATGGCACCCGGTAACACACAGTGTACACCCTCCCGCCCACTCAGCCATGGCTAATTGCTCTGCACTTTGATTACCGCCATCTATTTTAATGAGAGCTTACGTTCTCTGCCGCCCGCTCTCTCTCTGTCAAACACACATGCAAACACACCGGTACACACATGCGGGAGTGCCACATGGATGTGCATACACACAGAAAAGAGAGGAGAACAATACTGTGTAGCGTGTTTGTCCCGGTGGCAGGAAATTGCAGGGTGTTCATTAGGCTAATGGATATGAAGAGGAAGGGAGAAGGGGGATGAAGATAGAACGGGGGAGGACAGGATGAGAGGGTGGGAGGCCATTGAATTATACCACAACAAATGCTGTACAATGGCCCAACAAGTCATATTGCGGCGTGTAATTTCCTCGCCGCTATGATCGAGAGAGGAATGCTTCAATTACACAGACTGGCTTTAATTACGCTGAATTTGCCTCATAAGTCGGCTCCTGTTGAGAACGAATGAGCTGTTGCGTTTTTGGCGCTGCTGCTCGCTGCTCCTGCAGCTCGGCCGGGCAGACTCGGCTTCATTAGGATCACTGGTGTACTAGCACACACACCAGGATGACAAAGCCTGATCAATGGACTCACACTGTTCTAAAGACTGAGGGAGAGCAGAAACAGTAGATACCGAACTGGACAGGGTTGCTGATCGATGGGGGAAAATGTGTGCTTTCCAGTGTGGCTTCCGTCATTCTTTTATTTTCCTTTGCACACATTGTAGCTCCTGTCATTCAGGCAGTACGGACTCTTTTCCTCAAGTTACAATACTTTAGATTTTTCTCCGACGTGAGTAGACCACGCTACGACTGCCCTTGACTACATTGTGCTTAAAAAAAAAAAAAAAAGAGCAGAATGCAATGTATATAAAGCGCAAGAGAAGTAGAGAGAGAAAAAAACACAGAAAAAAGGAGGAGTGTGAAAGGAAAGAGAGCATTAAAGAGATGGAGCGCGACAACCACACTACAACCACAGCTATGCCGGATCACGTCGTCACACTCTGTCTCATCACTTTACGAGACGTTAGGTCGTCCATGAAACTAGTTCAGCATGTCTAGTAGAACCATCGTCACTACCCCACACACACGCACACACGCGCACACACACACACACATGCATACACATATAATTGTTAAGTTGGAAAATGTTGTTCCAGGAAAACAGGGCTCCAAATACTGCCAAGATGAGGTCAGAGCGCTGTACGGTAAGTCAACTAGAAAAGGTGAATATATGTGAGTTTTATATTTCATTCCACATGTAGTAAAAACTCTAATCCGTACAGCTTGAATGAACCTGGAGTTGCTCCTCACCCTGGTAACTATCAACCCCCGACTCTTGACCTCTGATGTCTGGAGACCCTCTGTCTGCCACTGTAGCCATAGCAACATAAGCAAGGGTCACACTTTAACAACCTAAAACAGTGGCACAATCTAAGAAACTATTATTACACAAAACACTAGGCAAAAAAAAATATTTTACTTTAATACAGGCACCTCATTTCTATACCTTAACACCCTCTCCTACTGGATATTATCACTGAATTGTCCTGTTTGATTTACAGTACATAATGCCTTCCTATTCCCTTGGTGGTGTTATCATATTATTAAAGCATCACACCTTACCAAGACAACACACACTACAAATAAAACCCCCACATCCACCTGAAAAATAAATCATTTGTAGTATATAGGCAGAGGGCCCTAGCATATAGTGTAAAAACTAGCTGCTAATCCAATTGTTTCCTCCATGGGGACGAGAAAGGGAAAAGATCCTAATGAGAAACTGGTGGCTAAATAACCATGATGGTAATAACAGTGGGAGCGTCTCTCGGTGCATGTGTTTGACTCTGGTGACACACGGCCATTAGGTATTCATGAAAACAGATGTTGCTTGGCTCGCCAGCTCATTGGCCCAAACACTCCTTGAAAAAGCCAGAATCCAAAATGAATTCCCCAACGGAACGCACTGTTTGATCCCACGCCAAGAAAAAGTGAGGAGATTTTCATGCTATAGGAGAAGGAAGAGAAGGAGGAGGAGGAGGGGGGGGGG
>CAKAKR010060913.1:58381-81999 GCA_916700685.1 Adelosebastes latens | reverse complement strand
GGGGTGGACGGAAGACGAGAGGTAAGAAAGAAAGGGAGACAGAAGTGTAGTTTATCCCCCTTGAAGTTGCTGTCTTTCTCTCATAATGCCTCTTCATCACCAAACCTCATCTCTTTCTCCTCATGTCCAAAGATGCCATCTATACTGTAGCAGAGGCTGAAGAAACAAAATCCTATTAGCTTGACAGCAAAGTGAATTTGTTGAAGCAGTCTCAAGCAGGCGACGCTCCAGTGGCTTATCACTGGCTAAGCAGACAGAGCTTAGGCAAGAGGAGGACAGAGGAGAATGGGGGAGGAGACAGACGGAGGGGGGGTCCAGGGGACTTTAGGTGCTTGTATATACAGTACTGTAAAAATAGGGCTCATTATCATCTCTTTTGTCCCCTCACTCACCCCAAAAGGTCTGGCAAATTAGCAGTTCATTCTGATGTTTAAAAAAATTGACTTGATGTGATACAAAAACTAATTTCACACTTTTTTCTGTTTATTATTTATGTTTAATATGATTTATGTTTGATTTATGTTTAATATGATTTCCCCCCTTACTTAGATTGTGGTGCATACTCAGCAGCACTTTTGTACTTTTTCCCCATTTTTCTCTTCACTCTGAATTATTGGAGATATTTTCTGAACAATTAATGTGAACACAGTTTTAATGTCAGCTGCAGTGGCCAGCATCCACTTGCATTGAACTGTATAAAACAGTGATTCTGAAAGTGGGGTCCGTGGCACTCTTCCAGGGCGTCCGCGAAACAATTTGCTATAAAATATAAAATTGTGCGGCATCATTAAAAAGTGCATAAATCTACAGATGGGATAATTTGGTTGAAAAGTTTAGAGAATACAAATAGTTCCAATGGCATCTAAGAGTATAAATTAAAGTAAGCATATGCTTAATCGGTATTACGATTACATTTTGAAAGTTTGGTCTAAGACATAAAAAACGTTTGAGTGCGTGGGGAAATAAAATCTAAACTAATTGGGAAAAAAAACAAAATGATAAAGATAATATTTTTTCCCCTTTCATTAGGTAGCCTATTTTTCTCAAAGGTTGTGTATTGTATATCATTACATAGCGTATTTCTATTGTCAGTACTGCGGTTAGTGCTGTGTGTTTTGATAAGGTGCCAAGAATATTTTCCACTTTGGTGGACAACAAAGTTGTATTCTCTTATATTTGTATTTACAGTATATGAACATAACCAAACTTAAAGACGTAATAATGATTTCACTCCAAACACTGGTGTAGAGGTTAATCACTTTCTCCTTTGTCTCTGGTTTTGTCTCCATCCATCTTTGTAAAAGAGTAAATGTCGTTGAGCTGTACATTCACCTGAGAACACAAGGAAGAGGATGCCGTTCAAGAGGATGGGGAACCAGATGTATAGCCTTTGTTCTCTTTCTTTTCCCAAAACTATTGATATTATAGTCATCATCCCCACAAAGATCTTCTATTTAGTGTGCTGGCGAATTGACCACGGCTGGTGGTTTGGAGAGACAGAGGGAGGAAGACGAGAAGAGTAGAAGAAGAACAGGCTTTAATAGACAGTGTTGTTGATGGATGTGATTATAGCCTCTTCATGGTGCCCATCCATTCTCTATAGATTCCAGATGACAACAGTCCTTGGACCCTCTCTTTCTTCCTCTCCCTCCCTCTCCATGTTTTTCTCTTCACCCCTGTATTTAAACATCCCGTCTTCTTCTCCTGTCTTTCAGCCGTTCTGTTTCCGTTTATCCCCCTTTTCTCTCCGCTCTCTAAACTCTGTGCGCTCTTTGATTCCTCCCCCCCATAACACCACCTTCTTCTCACTTCCCCTCTACCCTCTTCATGTGCTTCACAGGGAGCCAACAAACCACATCACATATCCCCTTTCTCCTCCCAAACAACCCCTCCTTCGATCCCTACTATCTTTTTCTCTTTAACGCTGCCTCTCATCCTTTCATGGTCATCATCCCAGCGCGCTTCCTTACAGTTTACGACAGTGTTCTCATTTCCAAAGAAAAAATACCCCCCGATGTGTGGTACGTGTTTGCCACGAAACACATTAGCAGTGTCGAGTAAAACGCTATGACAAATGACAGCAGCCTAACAGTGGGGATCCCGCTGGTCATTCAGCCAGCCAGCTGAAGCACTGGAGTGCGCTCCGCCACAATACCAAGGCTCAAAGTGAAACCAATCCTCCAACGCCATACAATATCTGCCTTAATCTTACTCAAGCTCTGCTCATTACACACTCAGCATGGGCCGGAGACAGGCTACACAGGGAGCTATGCAGCTGGGATTTGTACGCCAACTGTGTGCGAGTTTGCGTGTGTGTAAAGACGCAATGATGTGGTATCGCTATCACTGCAAGACGAAGCCACATTTAAGGGTGTGTAATACGCCGTGACACTGTACGCAGATCAAGTAGATTTATAGTCCATATCATCCCCCCCCTTAAGAGACAAAACCATAGAGAATGTTAATTTCCACCGCCATAAACAACCATAATAAGCATTACAGTGACATGTGAGCATGTTTGCATGCCTCCGTAACAATCAGCATACTGTGAATCCGCATACATGACATGCTTGTGTAGATGTGCCTCACCATATGTGTGTGAACATATATGTGCATGAGTAAGCGGTTGTGCACATGGCTCCTTTTTGCCTCATTACCACAGTAAAAACCTGACCATGCTTTGTTCATCACCTCCATCATGCGAGGTGAGGTCATGCAAAGTGAATTCAGACAATCCTAATTGTGCAGGGTGATAATGCACCCAAATAAAGACTAACATATTTCAACCCGCAATAATGCTCTCTGTAATCCAACAACTTTTCAGCACCCTCCAGTATCCAGCTTACATTCAAGGACGGACGGAGAGAGGGCTGTACCTAAAGCTGGAGGGCTGATCGGAAAAACAGGAGCAAAAATCTGAATAGAAAAGAAGTTTTGAGTACAAAGACACACACTAATACACAAGTGAAAATCACTTCCTTGCATACATTATTTTCTTGAATACTTAAACAACCACGTACACACACACACACACACACACACGTACAGAAAGTCTACCCAAAGCAGCAGACTGGAGGGTTGGAGTGGTACGGCTCCCAGTCTGCCAGTTCAGTTTTATGTCTCGGCTTTGATACAAATCCACACAGCATGGGAGCTCAATCCACCACCTGAGGTGTGTGTGTGTGTGTGTGTGTGTGTGTGTGTGTGTGTGTGTGTGTGTGTGTGTGTGTGTGTGTGTGTGTGCGTGTGTGTGCGTGCGTGTTTATGTATATGTGTGTGTGTCGGTATGAATGTCCGATCCACCACCTGTTTGTTAGCATAGAAAGCCAAACTCTGCTCACTTCCAGAGGGTGCACTTGGATGCTTGTGTGCGTGTGCACATGAGTATTTCCATGTGTGTGTTTTTGTGTGCACATGTGTGTACCTGTGTGGTGTGTGATCCATTCTGTTTTCCACATGAAGCTGTTCCTCATTAATCAATTTATGGAAGGACAGCTATATGAGCCGAGGCTCTCTTCCACTCCCTCACAATAAAACCTCAACGGGCTTCTTTCCTTCTCCAGCTCACATAACCCACCTTCTGGCCACATCAGGTCATACACAGTAACAAGGAAACCACAATGAGGATCACTGGCCTGGGCCAAACACATGCCATAATTATTCAATTTTTCAGCTGAACTCCTGTGGGTTTATATATTGTATACACTTTCAAGAAATTGTTTTTACTGAAATGTTAAGATCATTATTTTCTTGCCAAATTTTCTTTTACAGCAACGTTTGCGAGTGACCTAATGTCTGCAATGAAAGAAGTCATCATTTGCTGCCAAATTGTATAATTTATGGTGCTTTTTCCACAATTATGGATTATTAGGTTCTGATGACATTGGTGAATCGTGGCAGGTATAATGGCTATAAAGTGTGTAACAAAGACAGGTGGTCAAAAAGAAAATGTATCTAAAAGAATTATGCAGTGACACGTCTGACAGCCGTGGGCCAATCTGTTCCACTACGTGTCCTATAACCTCAACTTTTCTCATTTCTCATGAACCCCACAGAGAGGAAATGACAAATGCAGCAGAACAATGTTTTATCTCATCTGACATCCCGACAACCAGGAAATAAACAGAAGCTGACAGCCAATCAGATTGCCCATCTGCTAGTCTGCCTCGCAGTGGTTGGATCGCCCGACAAGTGGTGAAGGAATAATTTCTGTGAGGGACACACCCCAGAGATGGAAAGTGGGGGAGCGGGAGGGGGGATACAGGGAGAGTAGAGCGGGCAGCCACATGGCAACCCCGGGCTATTTGATTGGTGGAGGCGTGCAGGCAACAAGGCAGGAAGACCAGGAAATGTAATTCAGGGAGGCTGTCTGAATATGACATCTCTGGGAGCTATTCAATCTGCAGCCAAACCCTCAAGTGGCGCCTCGCCTGGCATGGTGGCAGGGAGGTTACAACTGTGAGCTCACTGCCTGTCAACCCCACTACACCCTCTGTGGAGAAAAAGATATGACGGCAAGAGGAGAGGAGAGGAGAGGAGAAAATAGGGATAAGGAGAGGAGAGGAGAGGAGAAAATAGGGAGAAGGAGAGGAGAGGAGAGGAGAGGAGAGGAGAGGAGAGGAGAGGAGAGGAGAGGAGAGGAGAGAATAGGGAGAAGGAGAGAATAGGGAGAAGGAGAGGAGAAAATAGGTAGAGGAATACTAGAATGACGAGAAATATATTTATATACTGAAAATGTAACTAAAAAAGGTGCAGCCAAGAATAAACAAGATTTAAATGGAGTGGGTGAACGTCTGAAATGAAAGAAAGAGGGGATGCCAAGAGACGGAGGCACAATGGGACTCTGAAGCTCGGGAGAATGAATGGGAGAAAGACTGAGGAAGGAAAGGCGGAGTGAGTGAGAAAGTGATCCAGGCGCCGGCTGTGATTCTTCTCTGTCAAGCATGGCTCATAGAGAGTAGTGATAATTGACAACAGTGGCTGACGTTCCCCGGACCACTCTATTCATTACAAAACCAAACAATCTAACCCCCCCACCCCCACCCCCATCCACCCCTTCCTATGCCTTAAGAAGTACATTAAGCAGCAGTACTGCATAGCTGTGAAGTGGATCTAATACAGAATGCCCTGTTGCCTACAGCTAGGGACTAGATTAGGCAATGTGCTTTGGGTCAAAGGTCAAATTTTTAGACATGGGACTCAAGTAGAAACAGTAATTGGTGCTTTTTTTTTACTTACATGATTTATATCTGGCATCCACAAACAAAGGTTAAAAGCCAAAGTAATTTAAAACACATTATCTCTGTAATGGCCATAAGATGGGTGATATCTGCCACAACACACAAACAAATACATAAACAGGCTAACAAATGAATATATAAATGCATTAATAAACGTGCAATCCTTTTGTGATTTGGCCAATCAGAGGGAACTCTATTAGGTACACCTGTGCAGTCAATCCAATACAACTATTCTATGATAAAGTCTACTCTTATGATCCCTGTAATGTTCAGGTTTTGATGACACTGTCAAACTGTAGATGTGTTTATTCAATTCTATGTTTTAGCATTGAGGTCACAGTTAGTAGTGGTTTTGAACTGGACTGCATTTTATTGAGATGTACATCAACTAATGTCATATTATTTTAATAGTAAATAGGGATATACAGTATTTAGGGCTGTGTTTGCTTGAATAACAGGTGTGTCGTTGATGTTGACATCACACTCAGCTCCACCCAAGTTCTTGCTCTTGTACAGTGACAGCAATTACAAACTCAAGGCTTCAAACCTTCCCTTAAAGCTGCAGTGGGTAGAAACGGAGCAAATATGATTAAAACCATCTTGTAGTGTACTGTTTAGCTGTAAAATGAGAAAGTTTGTGACCCGGCAGCCATGTTGAGACCAGTTTAAGAAATACCAAGCACCGCCCACCAGCCGGAGCACAGCCAATAGGAACGCTCTCTCAATGAAATGACCTGTGATTGGCCAAAGTCTCCCGTCACGGGCTAGATTTTTTAAACCATGAAAACAGAGCCATGAGGAGGTGCAGAAGTCTAGTTTACTCTCAGAACACTTGAATTACAATATGCTGAACGGTTATCATGGAATTTTTGCCCAATGATGCCAAAAATATACTGCCTACTTTAAAAAAAAACATTTGGCTGATCTCACATGCTCAGGGTGTGTATGGTTTATAGTTTAACGTAAAATACTTCAACATTTGTCGTGTTTATGGAACAAAAATACACTCCTACATAGCGAATGGAGAACATCTCTGAACACACGTGCACACATCTTTCTAACATGTGATGATGTTCTCTCGTATTTCAACAGAGTGCACCTGAACCATAGAGGAATGACATCATGGGAGGAAATGAGTGAGCGTCTATGGGCGCTGATAGTTCAGATGCTGCCATTCAGCACCGTTCCCTGTCGTTCACATCCATTCGGCTTCTTTGCTGCCTTTTCCTGCTGGTTTTCTGGATTTAATAGCAGCTCCTGAAGAATCTTATCAGTCAAGTTATGACTTCACTGTCTGGTCCTCGCCAGTCAGCATTCAACCTCTGAGATAGTCGATGACAGCTCACTATTGGATACAGCTCCAACAATCTTTTATCGAGGCCGTTCATTCATACGTGCATACAGATAGAGAAATTCAGAGAAGCACAAAGACACAGAATCACTCACCCTTCCTCCCTCCCTCCTACGCAGACACACTCATCTACCATTTCATCCCAAAGAGACTGTACACATTCAAACAAACAGAGGAGACAGTTATTGTCCGAATGCAATTATCTTGTACTGTCCATCTCCTTGACTGCTGTGGGACAAAGGGCCCTCTGTTGATGAGGCTAGCAGCGTGTGAATAGGAGGTTAGACATCCTTGGCCTTTTCCATGGCTGTGGACATTCAATCTGCCATCCACACATCCCAGTGGATCTGATAACACACAAGAAACCCCAGAGAGAGAGGCAGAGAAAAAAACAGACGCTAATGGCTTCAGTATTGTGTGTAAATCCTCTCTTATCTGCCTGCTCTTTGTGTTAAGAGACTGGTCAAGGACAGTGGGAAAGAATAAACTCTATTACCGCAATGTTTTCTGCCAGCGTTCACCTCAACGTAAACAGTTTAGACCATGCAAGGGAAAGCACGCGTTAAGAAACACACCATGATATTCCATAAACAGAACACGCACAAACACACACACACACACACACACACACACACACAAAGCTCGCTATACAGATTGATGCCAGAAAAGGCTGACCTGGCATTAGACTGGAGCTAATTATTCTCAGCCTCTCAGATTCTCCCATTGGAGTTGTCTCACACAAGCACACACATGCACACACACACGAACGCACACTAATTGTTGTGCTGATTCTCTCTTTAGCGCTGTCTTGTCTGCGTCTCGTGGCGACCGAACAGTGAGAGGGAGAAAATTAGTGGAAAGGTAAAAAGAGCGAGGATGGCAGGAAAAGAAAAGACATGGTGGATTATCCCCCTAATCCCCCCGTCCCATTATAGGGGGGAGGCTCAGCTTCTAATACGTAAAGAGTACAGTAGGAACCTGCTTCTCCCTCTTTCTCTATCCTCTCTGACTCCTTTGGTGCTCTTTTTTTTCCACGTCATCAGCTCTGTCTGAGATGTTTCTTTCTTTTATCATTTTTACTCTTTACTCTTTTTTCTGCTTTGTTTTGACTAATTGAATCTACCTCATGGATATCACAAGATGTACTAATATTATTACCTGACTTTTGTGTATTTTCAATACTTTTGGGGATGCATTTTATACATTTATGATAGTCATTAGTAGAGAGGGCACGAGAAGATGCACATGCGACAAATGTCCCAGGCTGGAGGAGAACCGCTGACCACAAGGATGCCCTGCCAATACTTTTAATCCATTATTTGCTTTTTCAAAATGAACATGTACCTTTTATTTAGTATTCAAATGCTTTCATTTGTATAAACACAATTTTCCACAATAAACAAATCTATTTATTTACAGTAATGTTCGACCACACCAAGAACAGTACATTGTGTACATGGCAATTAGAAACAGTAACATTCAGCCTCCTGCTGACTCTTCAACACAAACACTCCTCATCAGAATTTTGGGGCTGTTGTGGCACTGGTGTCTTTCTTTGAAAAACATAGATGAATATTTCAAATGTTAATTATGAATCAGCAAAATGAGGAGGTGAGCAGTGATGGACAGAGGTAATAGCAACCAACATAATAAACCCTTTGTTATTCTAATGAGAGCCTCACTCTTCTCTCCTCCTTTCACTCATGCAGTGTGTCCAAAGCATAAACAGCTAACACATTAATGTTAACTGTTTATTTACAAGCGTATTTACAAATTGAACTTCTTTCCTAAAAATTGATATGTAAGAATTTGGTGTATTGTGTGTGTATTGTGTATGTATTGTGATGTTCTCTGTACAGAACTCGCCCACAGATGTAGACAATCCAGTATTAGCAGAAATGGCAAATATGCTAAACTAATTACAATAGTAAGCCATGATCATCCATCACAGCAATCACTGCCACATCGTATGTAGGAATCAATTCTAAATGTCAGGCTGCACATTACACAGGCGGTTACCACTCATTTGTGAATAACCTCCAACTCTGATGACGGGTATTGGCAAGAATCTACTATACAATACATATCATGAGACAACGGTTACCATTCAATATATTGCGATATACTGCGATACTGTAAGCAAGGCATTATATTGTGATGTTTTCATAATCTATAATATATATAAATATATATATATCATTTTCTTACACCCCAAACTGTGACTTTGTAGTAGCTACAAGAGCTCAAAGCAAAGACTGTTTACACAAAAAACAACTTCCTCCATTGCAGTAGTTGTTTTCATTCAATTGTCAAGCAAATTTTAGGCAAACTTTTGAAAAGTCGCAAAAAGAAAAGTGTGAACGAGGCGTGTTTTCATCAACTGGTTTGGAGTGAATAAACTCGGCTACAGCGTAGTTTGGTCAGAAGTAGGGATGTCACGATACCAGAAATCTAGTAGTCGAAACCAATACCACTCAGTTTCCACGATTCTCGATACTAAATTCGATACTACGGTAAAAAAAATAAAAATAAAAAATAAATCCCATGTAATGTGTACATGTGTCTATATATGTCCCCAGATTGCAAGCAGTAGTTTAAATTCACTGACATGGTGACATTTCACTGGGTAAAGGCTACCAGAGGTGGGACCAAGTCATTGTTTTGCAAGTCGCAAGTTAGTCGCAAGTCTGTGACTCAAGTCCCAACTCAGGTCCCAACTCAGGTCTCGAGTCCTAAACAAGCCATATGCACTCTTCACCAAATTGAATGTCATTTTAACAGCAGAGTAACTGGATCCAGCTGGTGCTCAGTAACGTAACGTAGTTCTTCATGGTTTTCTCCTGAAACTTGATTGGATGCTGTTGGATTGGTTCAAACTTATTGGGTCTGGGGAGTTAAGTGCTTAGCAATAAGCAACAAAAGATAGAAATTCAGTTTGTTAAGTTCAGTTCAGTTTTTCACCCACGAGTGAATCCTCTTCTCAAACAGATTAATAAAGGATCTCTGATCAGTTTGTTCAGTTCAGTTTTTCCCCCCACGAGTGAATCCTCTTCTCGAACATAGAGGATATCTGCATCTCCGGATCTCGCTGCTGCATGGCGCTGTTGTGTGTGTGTGTGTGTGTGTGTGTGTGTGTGTATGTATGTGTGTGACAAACTCCGACAGAGAGAGGACAAAGCAGCCGCATTTGGTGCTTGGCGGGTGTTAATTTCGGACCTTGTAGCCATCGTACGGTACCTTCGGTACTGTAGAAAACGAGTACCGACACGTTTTTAGAATTTTGGTCCTCGTGACATCCCTAGTCAGAAGTTGGCGCTATAGACTACACATGGCTGTAGTCCTCCAGTAAACAGAGTAGAAGAAGAAGTAGAGGTTGTGAACCAGAAACTTAATCTAACCATCTACGATAGAAAAATGGAGAGTGGTCTTCAGGAATATGTTTCATGTTGTTCGGAGACAAAGGCTAGCATTCACACGTTATGAGAATATCTGGGAAGACGGCGACAGCGGAAAAGCTGATCAGTCATATGAGTTAAATGCTCGCATGTCACAATATCCCATTTAGCGCATCAACTCTTTCTCGAAGGCAAAACCACCTCAAGTGAGTGTAAAAACTTTGTGTTAGCTATTGAGTCAATTTGATCGAATCTTGTTTCCATACAGCTTTTCTAAGGCGCTACTTCAAAATGCGCAAAAATATATGTGAATGGAAACACGGCTAGTGACACAGTCCCATGTCTGAGAGGTCTCTCTAAATGAGGACATCTGTACTCCAGTGTCTACAACACAAAGGCTGGAAAGAGGTCTGCAGCAGCAACAATGGCCTGAGACTTGGTGGAGTTGGGTGTCACCTTTTCGACAGGTTCCGAGGATGTGGGCTGTCAGAGGCTGGCAGTCTGGCTGTCTTCTTCTTAAGCTGACAACAAACGCTGGAGCCCTGGCCCTCTTAGGTGTCTTCCCCTGGGAAAAACACTATCACTGATGGAGTCGCTGCTCCTCACTTGGGCACAGTGAAAATGTAAAAAAAAAAAAAGAATGGATGCCCCTCGCTCATTCAGAAGAGCTACATGGTTCAAACATCAACAATTTCTCTATAACACACACACACACACACACACAATAGCTGTCACATCATGTCACTCCACAAACATGACTTTGATGTAGACAACTGCGTGTAAAATACTACAAACCATACACTTGACTTGCATGTATGATTTCCAGCGTACACACACAAACACACACACAGTGCACAATGTACAGTACAAGATGGGAGGAGTAGGTGTTGGATGTAATGAGTTTGTCTACAAGCTGTTATAAAATGGCAGCTGGGAGTGTGGACCCCATCATCGGCAGACACACCCATTTGTTTGTACGCTGAATACAAGCACACACACACATACACACTGCTGCTGCTAAAGTGTACTTCACTGACTGCATACTTCTGTCAATACCACTTGTCTGTCAGCGAGTGAGAAAACTGTTTGAGTAGAAGAGAGGAGTGTGATGGAGGTGGTTCACACCTCTGTGTGTGAGTGTGTGAGTGTGTGTGTGTGTGTGTGTGTGTGTGTGTGTTACACTTAGCTAGGGGTGGACAGATGTCCTCCCATGTGAGATGCGTGTGGCAGGTATGGTAATGTGTGAATTAATGTCACACGACCACACCTCGCAGTGTGCATCACGTAGTCTCATCTCGAGGACATGATCCCACTGCCAACTACAGCAACTGCAATTCACTCCATCTCCTTTCAATCACTCATTCCACAATCTGCCCATCAGCAAGTCATCTTCAGGTAGCACGCTCTCACTGTCTCACAGCTCTTATCAGAACCATCATGGTGCACTTTAATTGACAAGTACAAGAAAGGAACAACAAACTTTTGTTAACAGCTAATGCAGAAACGCTTGTCAATTAAGGACAACTAGAAAGGTAAAAACAATAGAGCTGTGTATTGGCAAGAATCTGGCGATACGATACGTATTATGATACAAGGGGAACGATTCAATATATTGCAATATATTGCGATACTGTAAGCAAGGCAATATATTGCGGTTTTTAAATTAGATTTTAGGAAAACTGTCAATAAAAAGAACCCACTAGAAATAAAACATTTTAGAATAGGCAAAAATAACATGCAATGTATATTGCATGCAAAAAGCTGCATGGTTTTTGCCCCAAACTGCATGGGATAAGCATACAGTGGGCATGTCTGTAAAGGGGAGACTCGTGGGTACCCATAGAACCCATTTTCATTCAGATATCTTGAGGTCAGAGGTCAAGGGACCCCTTTGAAAATGGCCATGCCAGTTTTTCCTCGCCAAAATTTAGCCTAACTTTGGAGCGTTATTTAGCCTCCTTCCCGAGAAGCTAACATGACATGGTTGGTACCGATGGATTCCTTAGGTTTTTTAGTTTCATATGATGCCACTACCTTCACTAGCTATAGTTTTAAATCTGAGCTTGCTACAACCTTCGAAAGATCGAATAGCAGCCGGGCCTGACGGCGGGCCGTCAGATTTTTAAGAGGTTAATAAAAAATCGGTATTGCACAACATAATATCGAGATACTCGTGTATCAATATTTTCTTAAACCCCTAAAAAACAATACAATAAATAGTATTCTTTATTTGGATTTGAAATTTGTTGCTAGTCGGTCCACACAAGTAGCAGTAGACCACACATATTACCATATTAAATACATTCAACATGTTCTGTATTTGAGATACACTAAATAATTCCCTTTCCATCCTGCAGTCTCTCCATCTTCAGTTGCCTTCTTCTTTCTGAATGATAATCGGATACAAATGTAGGGCTGGAAATATGAATGCATGGCCACCATAAGCTCTTTGTTATTCGGCTATGAACGCTGTGTGAGGGAGAGCTTTATTAGATGGGGAGAGAGAAGAGAATCCAATAAGCAGTGGCTGAGGTCCACACAGGGTGCTCTCACTCTCTACATCCCTCTTTCTGTCTTTCAATCTTTCCACCTTTAACAAAGTCCTTCCTCACCTCACTGTTGAGCGTGGTCTACCTCAAAGCTCCTGGAAACACATTCATTTGCATTCTTCCAACCTGCCATCCGTCCATCCATCCATCTGTCTATCCATCTAAAAAAGCAGCTCAGCCTCTCCCTCCATCCTCATCGCTCCATCTGTCCATCACTGCTCATTACTCTCCCCGATTTCCATTCCCTCCTAGTCATATTTGTGACCATCCATCCATCTTCTTCAATACACACAACAGACACTGCAACATGTAAGAATAGATGAATTCTGTAGTGTTGAAATAAAGTGGCAGTACTTTTTTTGACATACATCAACTTGTGAATTCTTGACGGTTTAATATTGACGGTTTTCCTGTAAATCCACAGGCAAGGGCATTCAAAAAAACAATGCATGATGTTGCCACAGTTTCTGCAGATACTAAAGGTGGATTTTTGTCATTATGCAAGTGATTAATAGAGATAAATAATTCGGAAACATCTTTATACAAAAGTCCAGGGAGAATCTCACTGATTGTTTGAAACTAAGGAAACTAAGCACTTTTTAACTCGTATGTATTAGTTTTAGGGAAAAAAATCGATGTACATTTTCTGACAACTCCAAAAGAATGCTATAACTCTGTATGCACACAGTCACACACACACACAATCTCAAGTTTCTATAGCGAGGGGAATTAGCCTAAACAGACAAATAGCTGTTTATCCTCAGCTTTATCTGCAAACTAAGCCAGACAAACAAAAAAGCGTCTAACATCCCACTACCTGTGGCGACTTGATCTGATAAAAGTCCCCGCCAAAAAGATTCCCCTTTGTGCAAAACCAACTCATCATCTCCAAATGTGAACGATGTATCTTTCCCTGAAAACTAATTTCCCCATGAAAATGGGGTTTTAAGTCTTTTGAGGCTCCTTTTAGATTCTAATAAACTAATTCCAAGGCCGATGCCGAGAGAGGCTTATTTCAATTTCACAAGGCTTTGTTCGAATTTGTTTTACATTATGATGCTGGTGGGCAGGGCAGGAGGAGGGGGGGGGGCAGAGGGTTGGCCAATGTTTTGTTTTAATGCATTCAGGTATCTTGTTTTGTTGTTTGCACTCCTCGCACCATAAAAGAGAAAAAGAAAATGATATGTACAACTCAGTGTTGTTCATCCTCTCTCCATCTTTCTGTTGCTGCTGATCTATCACACAGACAAATACTGGGACACTTCCTCTAGACAAAAATAAATAGTATATATTAAAATAATAAAAGTCATGCTTTAAGAAATGCCTATCCACACCGGTGGAAAGAAGCCTGGTTCTGTACGCACATGTCCCACTGTCTTTCCATAAAATGTTTTTTTTTCGCTGCACATTACAGCAAAGTAAATCTCCATAAACCCAGTGATTATTCCCACTATTTTCCAGTCGGCCTGAATAAGCCAGGAAGCCTCGTACCAACTGTTGTGAGTCCCTAACAAACAAACAAACACACAACCACACTCGTGCACGCAGACAGTGAAAGTCTAAAAAGTTGATCCTTCTCTGTTTGTTGTGAGTTGACAATAACAGCTATGGAGATGGATATCGTCACATGAAAACAACAAATAAGGGACGTGAATGAGTAAAGTTGCAGGCACAACAACAAGCTCCCGGGGGAAAGGCAGCACATGCAAAACTGTGGTTAAGATACAGGGTGCAGAGCAGTATAATAGTAATTGCAACCACTAATGACTATAATAACATACCTTAACACTGGGCTGCTCAACTGTGGGCTGCCTCTGTTGATTGCAATCATTGTTAATTGCACGTGTTTGAGCCAATTAAGAACAATAGCAATTTCAACTGTTGCTGCTCTACAGCTCGACAGTTTCACTGTAGGAAGTTTACAGAATATCTACGCAGAAATATTTTTCTTCATAAAACTTTCGTGAAAAATATAATTATGAGACAGTGTTTAGAATACTCCGGAACAATCAATAACTTTAACAAAATTAGCATCATCACAGCAGCGAGTGCTTGACAGGCCTTCCCCAAACATAAAGATTGTGTGTGTCTGTGTGTTCAGATTAACAGCACTGCCTCTGGCTAAGTGAGGCCCGAGAAGCCATTAGTTTCCTATTATCCCTCCTGGGGCACAATAATGTGTCCACATGTACTGCAAAACCAATCAAATGAATTTCCAAAGAGGACTTTTACCTTATGTGGATAATCATGCTTACACACAGATACAGTGCATACCTGAGGGAGACATGTAGATACACAACCAACACAATAATTACATACGTGCAGGGGTGAGTTGGGTCAGCCAATATGAGCAGAAAGTAGATGTGCACAGAGGGAAAGCAATAAAGGCAATACAGTAATGTATATTATTCTATACGTTCAAATACATACAGTACACACACGTTGTTCTACTGTATGTTGGGTAGGCATGGAGATGCTCAATATTTCCGCATTCTGCCTCTAATAAAACAAACAAGCATGCCTGCATATATACTGTATACACACACAGCAACACTGAGCCCTACGACAAACGCTCATGTTAAGTTGCAGTGGTTTGGAGTTTACAGTAGTCTGACTTCTATTCTCACACTTTTAACATACTGCAGCTGCTTCACTGTATTCTGATTTGCGCTCTGGCTCCCCTAAAGCCGTATCAAATCTGTGGTTTCACTGTGAAGATACTGCTAATGCAAACTGAACATTTCCTGAAAGCATTTCATCACAAATCATTTTAAGGGTTTTATTGTGAAAGTGCTAAGTGCAGTATTTGTCACCAAGGTTTGCAACTGACTGCAGAATCCTTGGTCTACACAGCAAGAGACCGACTTATTTTAAGGCTTATTTGTCAGCAGAAGAATGGCAAGAGAAGAATGGTTTTCAAAAAAAAAAAAGTTGGTTACATTAAAAGCAGAAAGCTTATTTCTATATTCAGTTTTATTTACTCTTTTGTAAATGTGTCTTAAACCCACAGTATGTACTCTGTGTCTATCCTGTGCGGGTGAATGAATGTGGGGGTGGGACCAAAGGGATATGAGTAGGTGTTGGGAATCTGGTGTGTGAATTTATTTTATTCATTTATTTTATTGTCTTTCTTATTATTATTATTATTATTATTATTATTATTATTATTATTATTATTATTATTATTATTATTATATTGTTAAACTGTTGAAATTGATTTGAATCTATTTTATTTCGGAATATTATAATTTTATTATTATTATAATTATTATTATCATTTTTTGTCTTTATCATTAATTATATTATTATTATTATTATTATTATTATACTGTGTAACTGTTTTAATTTATTTTATTTCATTTTTTCTATTTTATTTAGAATTATTATAATTTTATTATTATTATCATTATTATAATTTTTTCTCATCCCTTGTTTTTGAATACTTTTTTTCAATTTACAGTTACTCTCTGTTATTATATTTACATATTATTTTATTTGTTGTGGTTTAGGTTGTAGTCATTTTTCTTAAGGAAAAGATAAAAAGCAATATTAAAATAAAGAAGCAGAAAGCGACAGGTGCACAACATAGTTTGGGTTAATCTCATCCGGTCATATGGAAAACCACTTCAGCATGGCACAGTTGTCCTTACCATAACTGATATCTAGCAACATTTGTTAAGCTTCAGTCATCCATACATTGTTTTTGCAGGTGCTGGGTAGATATGATCTGCACAAAAAGACTAAAAAAGAAAATACTCACATACTGCTATCTCCTTCCCAGTCTTACTCACTTATTCTTTAAGCCACAGCAGCAGCAGTGGGCACTATGCACTTTTACAGGCCTTGTCAGTAGACTTGGGCGGGTAGAACTGATGCATGTCTATAAAATATCACCCCTTGCCAAACCCTGGCATGATGGAACCAACTGAGCTAGCTAGACGCTGAGGTAACATGTCAATGTGCGGAAACTAAAGCTGTTGACGTGCTTCCAGTTGGCTTGTGCGGCTGTGAAATACTAGCCCTAAAGTTACACAGGCATATTTGAGCCATGATACAACAGCTTTCCTTGCTTTTACTACTATATATAGTTTTTTTGTAACATTTAGGATCTTAATGCCCCATTAAGTTTCCCCTTTACCAGCCTTTAAGGTAATATAAACTATTTTGCATGTACTGTATACCACAAGACGGCTACTGGAACTTAACAGTGATGATCTAAACCACTAAATGTACTGTATACTCCGCAAGCATACTGTAGTAACAATAATCCATCTACCAATATCATTTAAATTCATCATTTAATATCTGTACAACATTACATCCACTTCTTTACCAATACGGACTGAAGTTACGACCCATCCTTCAACAACAACTTGTACTGAAACAACATTTTACAATGAAGCAAACACCTCACAAACAGTGGCACATCTTTAGTGGTTGTCATTGTTCTACAGAAGCACTGATTAAGGATGTTAATAATTAACCGTTTAACCGTTAACCAACATTAAGAATTTTAACCTATTAATGCTATTGGTTAAAAGGTTAAATATTCAAAATTAATCAAAAAGCTGAGCAAAACTCAGAGGAGCAGCTTGTCACTTTAAGGAGAAAATGTGTTCCACCTTAACAGCCCACCTTAAGAGAGTCTGAGTCGGCGTTGCAGATACAGGAAGTTGGCTCGGGTCTTGAGCTGAGGAGTTGTAGCATTTATTCACCAACAAATAAACTGTACACACACTGCTACAGCTACGTTCACAGTTAGAACGCCACCAACCTCACACTCACCGCCAACACACACACGGTCTGTCGGACACTCGCTATCGTTACGCCGGGCAGACAGAGTAACGTTACGCCAGGCAGACAGAGTAACGTTACGCCAGGCAGACACAGAGCTGACAACCTCCCAGCTAAACTAAATGTAGCGGTGGAGACTTAATGGGAAAGTGGTTGCATGTATCCTCGACAATACACGCAGCACCGTGGCTGCTAACTCTCCCTGACGGTGAACTGGAGACTCGGTTGTCTGTTGTGCTCATACTCTGCAGCTGGTACACCGCTGCATGCGACGCACTAATCGGCTTGTCGGTTGACGGTTAATAATCGGTTAACGAGGGTCGGTTCTCGGTTAAAAAAAAAAAAATCTAAATTAGCATCCCTAGCACCGATACATCACATTAAAACCAGGGATGTGGCTGTCTATTTATTATCCCTATTTGCAGTTGTTTCTGAGAGCAATATAACAGCTTTTAGTTTGTATAAAAACATTACATTAAATGGAAGTAGCTGCCAGCTTGGTTATGCCAGTTGCATGACTATCAAGCAGTTTTAAATAAAGCAAAAATGAGCAGGACTCAGGTGGTAATTGAGACTCTTTGAAGGTCTCTTTCTGTGTCCAAAACCAACCTCATTCATTTTTCTTTTCTGAGGGTAAGAGGCTCGGTCGGTCACTGATCATCAGCTGAGAGTGTGTGAGTGTGCGCGTGAACATGTGCGTGAACGTGTGCGTGAAGGTGTGTGTGTGTGTGTGTTCGCTGATTGAGATTCTCAAGGGATTGAATCCTGAACCTCACCTGCTGCACACATGTAGTTTGCACGCACAGACACACACTGCCAGCAGCCATTTCACCATGCTGCTGAATGCCATTAATTCTCGTGCCACATCTCCTTAGGTGAGAAGCTGGTGACAGAAGCAACCTCAGTCAGAGAAACGTTCTCTCTCTCTCTCTTTGTCTCCATCTCTCCTCCTCCCATCCCGCTCCACCTCCATCCATATTCAGCAGAGCCAGGCATGTGGAATAAGGAGAGAGGGAGGACTGGGAGTGGAAGGTTGTGACGGGGAGGAGGGCGGGCTGGTGTGGGTGATTGTAAATTCAGCACCAGCTCTTCTTGTTGCGCGGAAATGACCCATCATTTCACATTGGGCCAAATGGCATGAATTCATAAATATAAATAACAGCAGCAAATTCATCTTTTCAGGATGCTGTACAGAGGCACAGACAGGGCCATATTAGAATAAAGATGCCTTCTCTCTCACAATCTTTCTATCCTCTTATTATTACCCACCACACACACCTTTTTGCCTTCTTTATCAACTTCCACATTTTCCCTGCTCCTTCTCCCTCACTTCCCGTTTCCTCTATCACTATCTGCTTTTCTTTTGTTCCTTTGCAACCTTCACCTATCTACTCTATGATGACATACAGTACAGTATGTGGGAAGGGAGGGGTAGGGAAGCGCAATGGCAACATTATTTTACTGCCTTTCTCCTCAGTCTGTAATGATATGCTTTATATTTAATTCATCATATATACCCTTTTCTATACCTTAGCTGTTGCTTTTATGAATTTTTGCCAATTCTGTGTAGGTTTGAGGGTGAAAAGGGAGTTTCTCGAGACCACCCCGGTGATTTGCCAGGTTGAACTGTGAGAAGCAGCTAAAGAGTGGGCTGAGATTGGCCTGGACCGCTGACAGTTGAATTGATAAGCAGCTTGGCTCTCCCTTTGCATAACGCATCCATTTGCCTTTTGCACAGTTCTTCAGTCCTTTTTGCTGTAAATTTCCATCTTTTCTGCCCCCTTGATTGCTCAATTCTGTGCTTTTTTTCCTCTTGGCAGCAGTCACACAAAAACACACACACAATCAAAAGTGTTGTTGCATGGTTGTACTCAGACACACGGATAGAGACACACAAAGCATTAGAGCAAGGGCAGATACAACTGATTAGTCAAACTGCCACCTCTCCACACCACCAACGCTAATGGTTGCCACGGTAGTCAGAGATAAATACGGCCAATCAGAGACAATCACCGGGCGGGCTGAAGAGGCAGGTGAACTAATGACAAGGATGGAACAGAACGATGAAATTTTCACTCAGAGCACAGAGACCGTCATTTGGCAGGAGTGAAAACAAGTGTTTTTCTCACGCATCAGGTGGGAGCAAACGACACCCACAGCCTCTCGCTCTTGTTCACTCCTCTATCAGGCAACTCCATTTACCACTACCATATAAACTCAAACTGACGGAGATGGGAGCAAATAAATGTAAATACAGGTAAAGTAGAGACTAGAATAGCACACCACCACTCTGTCAACTGAAATGTAATGTCAGATGAATATGCAGGCCAGAGTAGAATATAACGTATACTGGGAAAGACTGGATTAATTCACATACTTGCCAACCCTCCCGATTTTCCTGTGAGACTCCCGTTTTTCATTGCCCTGTCCCGCTTTCCTCCCAGAGTCACACTTCTCCCGTATTTCTCCTGATTTATGACAAAGGTTTAAACCTTTTTTCCTTTTCGTTATCTCAACCTGTTTCTGGCGCTGTACAGCGCGTATAAGCCCTAGTGTTTCCACCCGGACTACTATACAGCTACACCTGTGTCATTTCCCGGTAGAGAAGATGCTCGTGACATAACACGGTTTGAGCTGCTCTCGCCGCACATCACAGCGTGCAGCACCCAATGGCTTTGCTGGACGCAGCAAAAAGCCGTCATGGCGCGGCCAAGCCATGGGAAATAACGGGTTTCAGAGCACAGTGGTGCCGTTGTCACGTTGAGTCTGAAAGAACCTTCAGTGAATGAGAGAAGGAGAGAGAAATAGAGAGTTCTAAGAGAAAGAAATACTCAAGCAGGGGCAAAAAAAGAGTAAAAACTGATGATTAGTTTATACCAGAGATTCACACAAGTTCACACCAGAGGGGAGAATTATTCTGTTTTCTTTCCTGAGAATTAAAAGTCAAATTAAAAGTAGGTCTATTTAACATACAAATGCGGGTTAGAGTGTACTTATTTTTTTTGTTATTTTCAGTCTTTAAAAGTCTCCAGAATGCAGAAAACAACGTCTCTGACAATCACATTTTTCTGGGGGAGGACCACCAGACCCCCAGACCACCAGACCCTTTGCTTTGGTTTGGAAATCTTCCTTTTTTGGAGGTCTCAAGGTTTGCAAGTATGTTAGCAGAACTATTTTACTGAAAATAATTAATTGTTTGCTACCTCTAAAAATGCCTGACAAAAGCCAGTACAAATTTTGAGATTAATAAAAATCTGATAACAATATACTGTCTAATATTCTTTTTAAACATAAATATATAACATAAACATGTTGTGATAGAGAGACGTCTGAGAAAATACATCTAAAAGTTGAACTCCGTAGTCAAAGATGACAACAACATTTAAATACAATACATTTTGACACTAATAAAACTTTAATTATTTTTACTAATAACTATAAATAAAAACATAAAAGTATATTAAAATTGACTTGAGAAATCTGAGAGCTTCTTAAAGCTTAGTTTCAAATCTTCAGTATTTCACTATACAAGTATTAATGATTCACTAAGTAACAATCAAAGTTTTATTTTAAAAAGTCATAAATGTATTATTTGTTAAGAGTTTAACGCTCAAAACTCAGCTCCTCTTCTTCATCAGGACTGTGTGGGTGTGGTTTGATCAGATTTGATTGCACTGGCCTGACAATGTGATCAAACAACCCAACAACTGTGATCACATTTGCTTCAAATATTGTCAAATCCATGCACGGATGTATGAGACATCCTCTTTTTCTAACTGAGTCCCGTCCACAAGTGAAATCACCAAAACTGTAACTTTGGCAGAAAATTGCATGTTGGACCTCATCGCTCATAGTAAGTATCTGATTGAGGAAAACAAGACTTATGGCTGGACCGTGCATGGTCGATCTGTGAATATGTTACACAAATAGTCAGTGGTCATGTTGATAATGTTAAATCCAGCGGTGCCTGTCCACCAGGTCTGGCGAGGACACTAGGGGATGCGCTGCTGCACTCAACTGGCCATTCAAGCGCTGACATACCCTACCATGGAATGCACATGATTGGTCCCTGGTTTTCTGCTCGCCGTTTCAAAAAGGGAATAACATGGCGGCCTGCTCGTAAACTTTCTGTTATTCCGTCTAAACAATCCACCAAAATCTACTTCTGAAAACATTTTAAGCGAGAAACAGGCGATGACACTGCTGAATCTGGTTTCATTTTAGAATTATATCACCTATGTTTTGACAGCTTGGTCCAAGTTTCGTGAGCCAGACGCATCAGGCTGGAGTGGCTCATTTGCATAAAGTTGAGATTTTTCAACTTTATGCAAACACAGACAACTCGCCGCAACACTCCCACCATGCACTGGGTGACTGCTTCTCCCGTTTCCATAGGAAATGAATGGAAAGCGTTGAGATGACCTCCGTCAGAGGATCTGGTGGAAATGCGGCAGTAGAGGAGCACTCCGCCGGTGAGTGGACTCGCTGACACACACACCTGAAAGCGTATACAAAGGACTGATCCAGTCTTTTCATTTTGAAAGAGCAACGGCCAATGAGGAAACTCCAACACTCGGCCAACCAATCGTGTAACTTCATCACTCACTCAGTCGCACAGAGCGTTTGTAGGGCGAGCCCTTTGCGGTCCAAAACTGTTTTCAAAGCCTTTTAAGTAAAATATACATAAAAATGCTACAAATTAACTGCTTCACTCCACAAAGGGGCTCTTTCAACACAGCATATGATCCATCTGAGAGGTCCTCTCCAGCCAGAGGACCAGCACATCATTCAGGCCAACACATGCGCCGTAAAACCTCTGCTGAGTGAATTTAAAATAGAAAAACAGAGCACAAGCAAAGAAGAAAATGCACTTAAGGGCACTTCATCACAGATGTGGCTCGTTGGTCTAAATCAGAAATGAATGTGGACACACTGGAACCGTATGGGACCGCGGATGTATCGGCACAAAGACTGCCGTGGAGCCATTAATGATGAACACCATGCAGTTACTCTGCGCCTCCCAGATTTAGAGCTTCAAGCAGTTCTTCAAATAATAATGGTTCAGAAAAAGGTCTTACCTGGGCTCACCTACTGTATAAGACTTCAGCCGAGGGCAGTGGCAGAGATCTTAACTCTCTGAGCCGCATGTGACCTTTCTCTTTTATGTTTCTTTTTGTTTGCCCTCCCACTCTCTTCTCCTCTATTTTCCCTGAATTCATGTTTTCTCTTGTTCCAGACTGTTGCTGCTACAGGCTTTTACGGAAAATGAGCACACTGTTACATATCAAACAAAGGTCAGTATGTGTTAGCGCAACGTGTGTGTGTGTGTGTGTGTGTGTGTGTGTGTGTGTGTGTGTGTGTGTGTGTGTGTGTGTCTGCATGGAAAATGAAGTCATATCAAATCACAGAGAAAGGTCAGAATGACGTGTGCTTGAGTGATCAGGTATGACTTACTGCGAGCGACTCGTGCCTTCAGTATGAACTAATACACATGACTGCATCTGCTATTAGAGCTCATTCACGGGATCAATACTGTTGATCATTGAAGCACAAGCAAAAACATTCTCTCAAACATCACAAAACTAGCCAAACAAGACTCTGTTGGACAGCATTGTGTTCTACAATTGACTGGTAATATTTTACATCTCAGCCTCTCATTGCACAGCAGATAATACGCTCGCCATTCATTTCTAACATAATATAACTCCATTTTCTACTGCCGCGAGTAAACCAGTGGATATTTATGTGTTTTCACTAAACACTATTCATAGTCTCCATCTTCATGTATTACTTTCTGTTGTTTAGTTGTGGGTATGCAGTTTCATGGGTCGTCATCTTGTAGGTGATGACTTTGCAAAATCACATTATAGCCGAGGAATATGAGGCAATTTTGCAGAATTAAGCACACCCAGTGGTGTTAAAGTCCGTGTAAAGCAAAAATAAATATGCATTCTGGGTTTGTCACACCACAGAAAAAGTGGGATAATGGGGCCTGAAGTAGTGGGCACACTACCAACGTCAGGAGCGCATAGCGGCTGCGTCGCGTGGCGGCTGCGTCGCGTGGCGGCTGCGTCGCGTGGCGGGCTGCGTCGCGTGGCGGCTGTGTTTCTCCTGCTGCTGTCAGCCCTTTCTTTCTGCATAGAGTTTGTCTTTTAATGGCCATTTAACTTCATGATAAATATAATTTATATTTATTTTAGACAGAGAAAGGTTCAGAAACGTGTGGTAATTAGTAAATAATAGTAATAATCCACAATTAAAACTCCGTACTGTATTCATTTATGATGCT
>CAKAKR010060913.1:44686-58361 GCA_916700685.1 Adelosebastes latens | reverse complement strand
TCTAGTGAATGTACAGTGGACGTTTGTGCAGAAATAAATGCTGCAGCTCCTCCAGACCAACAGAGGTTTCCCGTGTCTTGTGAAGTGACGGAGCTCCTTAGCGAGAAACGTTATCGTCTCGTTACCTACCGGGTGCCGGTGTCTCCCTGCTCTCTCCGGCTGCGGGCGGAGAGAGCAGGGAGACACGCTGCAGAGCCCCGCTGCCTTAGCCTGCACTTAGGCAGGAAAAGCCAACACTAAGATCAGATCTAAATCATGTTCATGGAGAGAACTTTGTCTGGTCAGCTAACATTACTGCCAAGCAGCTGAAATATAGAGTGATATTGTGGTTTTAGCTGACGTGTGTCGCCTCACTGTTTTGAGCGATGCTCGTTCAGGTATATTTAGAGCGAGCAAGCGCGAGCTCGACGCTGACTTTCGTTGATTTCACGGCCACAGGTGTCGCTGTTAAGAAGCATTTCTGAAAGTTACAAATAGTCCCTTTAATGGCCATTTAACTTCATGATAAATGTGATTTATATTTATTTTAGACAGAGAAAGGTTAATAAACGTGTGGTAATTAGTAAATAATAGTAATAATCCACAATTAAAACTCCGTACTATATTCATTCATGGAACTCTCCAAGTCACTTCATGTTCTAGAACACTGTCCGGCACATATTTCAGAATAAAAGCCTCGTGTTAACAAATGAAGGAATTCTGTGCAAAGAAAAAACGCTTGAGGGCTTTTATTTCGAAATGAAAGCAGGAAGTGTTGATTTAAACCCCATACTTTATCAATTCATGGAGCTCTCAAAGTGACTGCGTGTTCAACAGCACTGACTGCTCATATTTCAGAATAAAAGCCTCGTGTTAACAAATGAAGGAATTCTGTCTATAGAAAAAACGCCTGAGGGCTTTTATTTTGAAAGGAAAGCAGGAAGTGTTGATTTAAAAATAAGTCTTTACTTTTTTTCATCTCCGTAACATATTCTACAGATAGACATCAAAACTGTAGTAAAGTCTTGCTGGTATGAAGTCAATATACAGTCAATAGATCACTTTCACTGTCTGTAACATATTCTACAGATGTCTAGACATGGAAACTGTACTAATCTTGCTGGTATGATGATAATATAGTGTCAATAGATCACTTTCACTGTCTGTTGCTGCTATGAGAGTACTCAGTTGGTTGCAATCTGCAACCACACCACTAGATGCCACCAAAGACTACACACTGTACCTTTAATTTAGGCTGAAGTATCCCAGGTTTGTTTGTGGGTTGAAGAATTTCTCTGACGGTTTTACAAAAACACTTTATTGTACCACCCCCCCTATTTAGTATTAATAAGCAGTTTATAAATAATAAATAATGGTTTATAACACAGCTGGGATTGGCTACAGCCCCCCCGCTACTCTGAATAAGATAAGCTGTTACAGATAATGGATGGATGGATGATAACACATTATAATGTCGTTTTGAGCAGATAAGGATGCTTATTAAAAGTATTTAAAGGACAACTTCAGTATTTTTCAACCTGGACCCTATTTTCCCATATTTTTGTGTCTTAGTGACTAATGGGGACAACACTTTTTGAAAGTGGTCCAGTATTGAGGGAGAACGCTGCAGCCGCCAGTTGCTAAACAAGCTGTAATGTATCATTTGGGGCAACCTGGTACCGTCAGTTTACGTTCACTAAAAGTGCTTGTTTTTGCCACTGACAGGCTCAGATTGTTAGTATAAGTGTCTGACAACATTATGGAAAGGACCCTCAGAAAAATGAAACCTTTTACTTACCTTTCGCTTCCTGTTTGTTACAGAGTCATGTGACTTGTTGCCGTAAGACAACCGTGGAAACGTGAGTGAAAGTTGGAGAGAGGAGTGCCACGGGACACCGGTGTTGTCAGAGTTTGTTGTATTGGACTACTGGAAGCGTAGCTTAGTGTTATCTAAAAGATTTTCAATGAGCCTGTCAGTGGCAAAAACAAGCACTTTTAGTGGACGTAAAATGACCAGGTTGCCTCAAGTGATTACATTACAGCCTGTTTAGTGGCTGGCGGCTGCACCGTTCTCCCTACTGGACCAATTACAAATAGGGTTGTCCCCATTAATCACTTAGACAAAAAAACATTAGAAAATAGGTTGAAAAATACCAGTTAACCTTCAAAGTTATTTAAAGTATATGACAACTTTAGCTGAAATGATTAGTTGATCAAAATAAAATAAACTGACAATAAATTTGATAATTGATTAATTGTGTGCACATTTTTTAAAGCAAAAATGCCAAAAACTCACTCTGCCAACAGCCAAACGCTGTGAACGCTGCCATCTACTTCTTCATCCAGCAGAGCTTCGACATCTTTGATGGCCTGATTCAGAGTGCCAGGCTGAGGAGACAGAAATGCACGGGTGTCACTTTCTAATTTTCCTTTGTGACAATCACAATGTGTGACAGAAAGCTTAAGGGGTAATCTTTGAGGCAGATGCACAGCTGGGACTGGTACTCCAACAAAATGTCAGCGCGTCTGTTTGTCAAACAAAATGACAATAAACAAAAACACGAAGCCTCTGCATATGAAAATGACTGCAAATGAAGAAAGCTGAGCGTGCAGCTTCTGTGTATGAATCTGAGCTACTCAGATATTTGGAGACACAAGAGAAAGATTCAGTACATAATACACTACACATCCAATGTGTCAGCTACGAGCATTTCTGTTTTCCAAAGCAATCCACACTCAAACTCTCACTTTTATAACATGGGATTCTATCCTTCCACGTTCTATTCTTTCAGGAGGTTAGTTTAGTTTATTTAGTTTAGGAGTTCATACTGAGGGCTCCTGACAGTCTTACTGCATTAAGTGAGTGCAGATGTGTTATTAAGTGAGTGCAGATGTGTTATCAGCAAATACATATTCAAAGTATTAAAACTAAAAGTAAATATTATGCAGAACAGCCCATCACCAAGACTGAAAGACAGCGGCTCTTCTTCCTCCGCAGGCTGCAGAGGTTCAACATGGACTCCAGGATACTCTGCAACTTCTACAGGTGCACCATCGAGAGTATCCTGACCGGCTGCATCACCGCCTGGTATGGCAGTTGCACCGCCCTCAACCGTAGGGCTCTACAGAGGGTGGTGAAAACTGCACAGCACATCACCAGGACGGAGCTGCCATCCATGGAGGACCTCTACACCCAGCGGTGTAGGAAGAAGGCCAACAGGATTATTACAGACCCCAACTGCCCCAGCAACAAACTGTTCTGCCTGCTGCCGTCTGGTACCGCACATCCAGGCTCAGGGACAGCTTCATCCAGCAGGCCATAAGACTGCTGACCTCTTGACCTCCTGAGCTCATCACTTGTCACTTTAACATTGTCACTTTACCTTTATATACTTTACATACTGTTTAACAAACTGTTACACCTCTGTGTATATATTTTTACATATGTACTACTTCTCTATACATACTACATTCCTGTTTAGGCTTCTGTATATACTGTATATGTTTAGTACTTCTCATTATTACTCACTACATTCCTGTTTATGAATACATTACTTCTCATCATGCATATACTGTACATACTCCATCCTGTTTACATTCCGTTTTCCCATCTCAAATACCGTCTTCAACAAATTTACATAATTCCATTACTATTATATAATTACTTATGCTTATATTTAAGCCCTATATTCTAAATGCACTATTTTGTGCCTTACATGCGAGTTCTGGTCGAGGTGGAGCAGTTTTACATACAGTTAACTTTAATATACACCAATGTATCAAATATCTTAACCAGCAAAGTAGCTAGCTAACTGTTTTAGGGGCTGTTCTGTCACACTGTGTGTGTGTGTGTGTGTGTGTGTGTGTGTGTGTGTTTTAATTGCAAGAGACTGCAGATGAAAACTTAAGCTAACTCTGGTATAATACCTCAAATGCTAAACTATGCTAAGTTTTTATGATGTTGCACATGGTTCCTTAAAAAATAAATCAATAAAATATATGTATTAGTAACAACAGCTGTCAACTAAATTTGAGAGGAAGTGCCTCTGACATGTGGTGGAGCAGAAGTATAAAGCTCAAAAGTGTTCTGGTAACATTTAACCTAAGAACAACTCTGATTGTACCTACCTACCTACAGTATTGTTTCGTTTCACCAGCATTTAATGACAGCACAAAGGTGGAAAATGTTAGAGTCTTTACCCTCAAAACGAAGAACTTCCTGATCTTAAACTGGTCCAGAGATGACTCCACAGAGATGGCACTGCGCTGGGGGCGGACCGCTCCTACCTCCGCTGCCCGCTCCTCCGTGCCCTCTGTGGGGGCAGCAGGCTGAGCGTCCTTCGTACCACCGGGAGGAGAGCTGAGCTGCTGCTGCTGCTGCTGCTGCTCACCTGGCGGCGCAGCAGGCTGCTGCTGCTGCTGCTGCTGCTGCTCCTCTGTGGGGGCAGCAGGCTGAGCGTCCTCCGTACCACCGGGAGTAGAGCTGAGCTGCTGCTGCTGCTGGTCCTCACCTGGCTGCTCCTCCGTGTCCTCTGTGGGGGCAGCAGGCTGAGTGTGCTCCGTACCTCCGGGAGAAGAGTTGAGCTGCTGCGGCTCCTCACCTGGCAGCGCTCTTTCCTCCTCAGCTGCGTCTGCCATCATGGGTCTTGACAACACCTCTCTCAACATTAACAACACTTATATGTAGATGTTTATCAAGTGAAAGACGGTCCACTTAAGACAGCTTCTTTCCGCATATTTTCACTCTTCACTTTGACAGGTCAATCTCTCCCTCAGGTAACATTAGATTACTTCCTCAGTATCTAAACTGAAGTCGCTCCACACAGATTTACTCCCTAAATGTCTTTGAGTCAACATTTCCAAGTGAAAGTAATAAAGAGGATTTACTTACCACTGATTGTCGATGTGGCAGAAGTTGTTGAAAGTGTCGCTGGTCCTACTGTACATAGAGAGGCAGGACAGGTGCACAACTTCCTTGTTCCTAACAACAAAGTGAATGGGCGTGCACGGCAGCAGCAGCAGGGCCGAGCAGGAGAGCTGCACCTCAGATCAGATCAGATCAGATCAGATGAGCACTGAGGCCTCTCACTGCTCTGATGGAATTCACAGGACCAACCTGAGCACCTGCTGCTGCTGCTGCTGCTGCACCTGGATGTATACTACAGTAGGTGCGCTGCTGGTCTGCAGGGCCGGCTCTAGCCCTTTTGGTGCCCTGGTCGAAATTGGGGTTTTGGAGCCCCCCCGGCCGTATTTCCTTGTATGCATGTACTCTAATGACATTGACATTTCCAAGTGTTCTGTATTAACAAAATAATTTAAAAGAAAAAAAGATGTTTGGTCTTTTACTTTGGTTGTACATGCATGTTTGTGACAATCTTTCTTAAACTAAGCAAGAGTGGTTGCACTTATGGATATTTGGATTTGTAGATTTACTTATATTGTTCATGTCAACATATGTTGGAAAGCGAATCAATATAACTAACTATTAAAAACAATTCAGTTAGCTATTCAGCTGTGTTCAATACTTTTTTTTCTGTGGCATTCCACTTTATTGCACATAACTTTTTACGATTTCTTTATTTGTGCAGTTTTATTGAGTTAATACTAATGTCTGGTCTATATTTCATGTGACTAGAATAGAATGTTGATGTGTGTGTGTGTGTGTGTGTGTGTGTGTTATATGTATGTATAGATATTAGATAGATGGAAATCTATAGTTGTCAACTAGGAGGTAAGGAGATAACCGTGGAGGAAGTGAAACCTATGATCAGAATAGTCACTCCTATGACTCTTATTCACATTGGGCTCACTTATATAGTGAATTAAATAGTGAAAATAAACCATTTCGCATTATTCTGGGGGCTCCCTGGAATTCCCTCAAGAACCCTGGATGAGAATGACTGACCTACTGTAGAGCATCTATAATGTTAAAACACCCATGATATCACCCAGAGAAAAGAGAAGCGGGGACACTTCCGGATCACATGCAAGGCCTATTGAAGGAGGCTACGTCACGCTTCATCAACGCGTCATATCTGTGGGGTACCACACATGCGCAGTAAAATCTGCTCTGCACTCGCCGAAATTGAGCCAATCGCAACGCACGACCGCAGCTTCAGTTACACTGCGCATGTCTTACACCCCGGACCCGTCTACGCCCGTGTCCTAGCCTCCTTCCGTAGGCCTTGATCACATGCCGCTTCAAAACAAGACTCACGGAAGTACAATGAATGTAATTCCAAAACAAAAGTCTATAGTCTAATGGTGAGATACTAGACGCAAAGAAATCCTCAAGACGAAACGTGGAAATAAGAAGAAATAACATGGCTTACAGCATTATTATAGTGCAACACTTTAGACTTTGCGGGAGTTATACTGTGACAAAAACTTTACCACAACTTTGCCTGTATACTACTAAAACAACATTTCTGTTAGCAGCTAATTGTGTATTTCTGATTGCTGAAAATAATATAAATCCCTATGAAACAATTGACTCAGCATCAATATGTTAAGTATATAGAAGCCCTCTCGATGCCGTTCTATCTCGGCTTCCTTCAGCAGACTATGTTGCTAGTTTCTTGACCTAAAGTCAAGGTTACTCATATTTTATGAATGACATATCTTTATAGCAGTAGGCCTTCATCCCAGCAGACATTTTCACTTGTCATAGCAGGAAAAGTACAGCTGTTACTAATAACATTAAAAGTGCTTCTATTCAAATGTCCCAGTGAGCCACCATGACGGCGTGCATACCAGGATCCTTGAAACTGAAGCAGATCATTAGAATTATTAAGTGCTCTGAACATAGAACATGTGGGATTATATTGGTGGTTGTTTGTAATAAAATTACTAAATTAATTTCTTACATTTACCAGTATATGCTATATAAATTAAATTTTGGAGGGCATTACCTATAAACCACACAGTCTAGACACTTACAGATCATTGTTTGAAATATGCGTTTCCGTGTTGGTCTAAAACTTTTATTTTGAAAACTTAGACCGGAAAAGGAATGTGCTGTCCCCCTGTCTAAGCTGACAGTCTGCTCTACGAACACCTGACAAGACTAATGAGAAACAAGTACTGGGACGGCTTATTCTTCACAAAGCAGAGTGAATATTGGTGAGCCGAGGTTCGCTACCGTCCCTGCAGCCTCTATGCTCCACACGGCATGGCAGAGAGACAGGACACCGAGGTAACAGCTCTTTAGTCTGCAGTAAACAGCTCAGGGCTGCTCTGGTGGGGAAATGAAGCGCACATCTTCTGTGTGATTGTTTGTTGTAACACTCACAACTCTACTAAGTCCTGTTGGAAGTGAAGCCTAGATGAGAATAGTCCCCAGCAGATAGAGCTCTGCTAACATCTCCCGACCAATAGAAACTTGTGTTAGCTGGACGTTAGCTCGGCAGCTAACAGTAACAATAACAGCTGCCGGTTAACCGGTGTTAACACGGTGGGTTTCTAACGTGAGCTCCAGTAAAGTAGAGAGATGTTTCGTGGTTCTGGCCCGCCAGCATCCTGCTCAGATGGATGTAGATGAGAGATGCTCATCATGTGGTTGATGGAGCTGGACCATGCAGTGTCTTGGGAAATAGTTCTCATCCAGCACCAAACTAGCTAAATGAATAAAGGGTTTTAGTGTTGCTTTGTTCAACGATAAACATGTCTTTTAGTTATTACATTATGTTTGACTTTTTGCAAATTAGTTAGATCTTTTGATGAATTCGGCGTATAAGTAACCCGTTAAAATGCAGTGCGGTTGTGTAAAATGTTAACTGGACATGGTACACACTTGATGCCAGCGTCCATATGGGACCTTATAGGGACAACAGGAAGACTATTAATACAAGTAGAAATGTGATTGAAGAAGATACTAGTGGATGGATCAGGGGTAGCTAGACTGTGACTTCTAACATCCATTGGTCCTAAATCAGAATGTTGCAGCTATTTAACTTTGCAAGTGATGGACTTTAAACAGATGTTTGAATTGAATTTGGTGTTAAAAGCATGTAGAGGCTGAATCAAGTGCTGTGTATTGTAGCCATTGTAAAGAAACTTGTCAATTCAGATCAGTGAGCAAAAAGTACTGTACTGCTCAAAACTCTGAACATGTGGGCTACTAACTGATATGTCTCTCATGGGGAGGTGGAGGAGGCTGACCGGATCTACCTGCTGATGAAGGAGGAGTACCGGATCTCTAGGAATGTGCGTCTGGCGTGGTTCCTTGGTAAACTTAACCAAGTCATCTGGCCAGCATCAAAGCCTGAACTGGTGAGTTAATCCTGCCTCTTACTTCCTCTTCCTGTCCTCATGGAGGCCCAACAGCACCAAGATCGAAAAGTGGTCAACTGTTGGAAGTTGTAAATGCATTTCTGAGTGGTTTGTCACTGAATTTGACTATAAGTAGGCTGCTGCTTTTATATACCACATTATAGTTGCTGCTGTATGCAATCACTTCCTGACCTCACCCTTTCGATTTGAACAATTTTTTTCCTACCTTTTAACATTTATGAGAGAGTGTTAGAACGTGGTTTGATTAACCAGAATGATCAACCATTCAGGAGACCGGGGCCCTCAGAGTTGACCCTTATTGTATGACCAGCCCTCTTAAAGACACAGATATCTAAAAATATCACTTAATTTGCATATTTATTTATTTTGGACCAGAAGTATGGAAATTGTGGATAACCTTGTTTGTTAGCTATCCGATGATCAGAGAACAATACTGCTGTTTATTTTTGAGGACAATATCTGTGTCTTCGGGAGGGGTGGTCATCCAATACGGGTCAACTTTGAGGGCTTCTGTCTCCTGAATGGTTGGCCATTCTGATTGACAACGACAACGACAGCTTGGACAGCTTTGGTCCAAGTTTACTTTCTGTCTGTCTGTACTGCATTAACAATCATTGCAACAGGAAATACAAAGGGGCGCATTCAGGATGTTTATGTTGTCAAGTTTGAAAAAGGTTAACATGTGGGAAAAAATGTGTTCAAATGGAAAAGGTGGAAGTCGGAAAGTGATTGATTTCTGAATGAATGCCCCGTATGCAACTTATGGATGGCTTGTCACTTGTATTCCACTGGCACAATGCTACACTAGTTATCTTCCAGTATAATGCTGTGGCGTAATGTACCAGTTTTACATGGTAGCTGTCATTGAAAACGGTATCTGTCAGTGGAGCATGATGGCATATGCCAGTAAGGATCGGGATGCAACTGGCACATACCTGAACAGGAGTGACATGCAATTTTTGTGCGTGTTATACTGGTAAAACGCCATTGCCATACCAGTAGCAGTGCTTTACAAAGTGGTCTACCACTAAGAACTGGCATATGACTGCAAAACAATAGTGGCATACATCAGTATATGCTGGTGAAGAGTGGTATCTGCCAGTGGAACATGAGTGACAAAACAATAGTCAACACTGACATTAGCCATGAACAACCTTTCAGTCTCAGTGTCACTCGTGGTCGCCGTAATCCACATTAACTTTAACAACTGAAGAGCAATTAAGTGCTCCAAATGTGGAATCCTCAAATTCGATATTGTTTCTTTAATATTTATGAGATAATATGACGGTAAACAAAAAAAGATCTGAAATGCCTCAACATAAAGTTAAAAAAAAAATATATATATATATATATATTGTGAATGATAAGTTACTGATGTCATGTTTGACTCTCACTTCATTTACAGCTGAGCTCAGAGAATGAATTGGATTTGCTGAGTATCTTACCTAAAGGATGGCAGATGGATTTTCCCCCCACCACGTACCCCTACATGTTGATGCCGTCCACTCGAGCCACCTTCCTGGCCCGGAGGTACCGCTTCATCATTGAGCTGGACCTCAGCCCCTCCACAGGGATTGTGGTAAGACTTATACACAGTTTAATCAAAGAACGCATGTTGATAAGAAGTGAAAGCCAATTGATCGTTCCATTGCAACATCAGCGCCCAGCAGCAGAGCTACGCTTCCGCCATTTTGGACTGAAACGGACTACTTGACGCCAATAAAACGTCCGCCTATAAAGTGCCTTACAAAAGTAAAACAAAATTATTTCTATTCTGTCATATGTTTAATATCTCTACCGAAATGGAATAAAAATATTATAAATATGCATACTATTATAACTATTTACTTACTTACTTATTTATTGTCAAGCACCTCCAGAATAGGCCTGCACAATATGAGGAGAATCTGCCATGTGCGATAAGGCTGTTCAATATTGCGATAAAGATATGACTTGCGATAAATAAACAAATATTGAAGTGTGCATATTAGCTATACATATACATATATTCTAAATACAGCTAGGCTACATGTTGTTTCTAGAGCAGCAACAGTAATGTTTACAACAGCAAAGTCACCATATAAACTCATTAATATCTCACTGGAAACAATCTAACATGTTAATAAAATAAATCATATTCCTTAGTGAAGTTAATAAAGACTGAAGAACACAGACATCAGTATCAGTCCTTCCTCCTGTCCTCTGTCCTCTGTCCTCTGTCCTCCTACCTCTGCTGATGTGATTCTCTGCTGCTGGTAACGTTACCGGAGGGGGGGGGCTGCTTTGTCTCAGCCAGCTGATGAGTTTACAAGTAAGATATGTGTCATATAATGTGTCAAACTAACCTAAACAGTTAGACTACATAACCTACTGCCAGCTTTAGTTTTAGCTCGTGTAGCCGAGGGTTATGTTGCTCCTATGCTTTATGAAGATAATAGATTAATAACACGGATGCTCTGTAGTCTACACCCTGGTCAATAACAGCACATCACCGCTTCACGTCTTCCGTCCCTCCCTTCACAATAAACTCCCCGGACACATAAACTGGATCACTGCTGACTAGAGGGAACTAAAGTCATTCACATCTCAACTAAATGACTAACACGTGTTTACAGTTCGCTGTTAGCCGCCGAGCTAACGCGCTGTGCTTGTGTAAACATAGCGGCGGTGGATGAGAGACGTCGCTTTCCTCCATGTTTAACCGTTTCATCATGTTTCTGCTTGTTGAACAGGTGTAATGATAACGTTTCTAGACTTTACACATGCAACGTTTTATTGCACTTCCTTACAGTACCGAGCGTAGTAGTAGTCAACTCGTCACCACCTGGTTCACTTCTCTGTTTCCACCGCGGCCTGTCTGATCAGCTGTTCACTGACTTCACTGTGTGTGTTTATGTGTGTGGAGAGCTCTGACACAGAGCAGGGAGAGGATGCAGCTTTAGCCCCGCGGCCCGGGTTTCGTTAACCATCCCTAAATATAATGATGTTTCTTATTCATCGAGTTTCAGACATTCTTTTGCGATGTGTTCATCACGTATGTTCATATGGTGATTAAAATACGATATATCGGTCAGCCCTACTCCAGAATCGATGTCCAACAGACCACAGACCATGGATGTAGAAGAGGTTGTGCCTTGTGCTTTTGCCCTGCGTGTTAGTAAATTGCTTCCAACTATATTAAATTCTACTGGCCGATAGCCGGTTGTTTGGGAACAGAGACGTTAATACATCGTACGATAAGTCGGTAATGTAATAATGGTGACAGGCCTAGTTCTGCCCTCAAGTGGCAAAATAATGAGTGAGGCAGCTTTAATAACCAAAATGAATGAATCACTTTCAATGTTTATGCTGGGCTGATATAATGTTTTTAATTTTAGATTTTCTAATACTGGTATCTGCCTCAATAATGCAGTTAGTTATGGTCTAGTGTGGACAGTGTGTCACTGGTGGATGGAGCCTTTAACTGTGTGTCAGTCTATCATCATCATCATTGGCTCTGTCTTATCATTTGCATCCTGCAATCATGAAAGCAGTGTGGGATTCTCTGTTCATGCTACACTTTCACAGCTGTTGTGTATATCAGTATGGATACGGTTCGGTTCATATCACGGTTTTAGGGTCACGGTTTTTTCGGTTCGGTTCGGTTCGGTACATTTCTGTTACAGCGTGGAGGTCATGTTTTGATTTCAACATGCTTTTCATTTATTTGGCAAAAATAAGTTGACAAATGTTTGCCTTAACAAAAGTATGGCTTATATAAGGAACATAACTCTTCTTCATTGTCAAATCTGAATTGAAAGAATAGGTCTTCCACAGTCATTAGTGCAAACAAAACATGCAGCTTTATTATTTTCATATAAATATGATGTAATTATAGACTAAGGCCATCAACATAAATTGAAGCGTAGGCTCAACCAGAACTATACTAAAAAACAACAACAGTATAACATACAGTATGTCTCAATTCCCTGATTATCAGCTCTTAATTGAAAGATTAGTTTTTCCACTCACAAAGTGCAGTATTTGGAGGAATACGGTTGGATTTCTGTGCCACTGTGTTATTTAAAAATAATGAATAAATATAAAACACATTACAGGGATTGTGCTGTTGCCCCTCTCCAGTGTCCAATCTGTCACTGCTTGTGTCTTCAGAGAGATGCTCACTGTGTGGCTCTCATAAAGGGGGCACGTCTGAAGTGATGTGGTGGGCAGCCAGTCACAGTTCAGTAATTCTCAGTAGCCCTGGATGTCCATCCGTCTGTAGTAAGAGCTACATGGTCTGTGTTGGACAATTCTTCACAATTCCTAGTCGTGTCTGTTCGGGAATTACTGTGTTGCTTAAGTGTCGGCGAGAGGGAATATTATAGCGCGGCTCAAGTAACGTTACATTAATCATATGCTGAAATCCAGCGTCCTCCACGACTGCATCAGGCTGCATATCTTTCACTATAAACCTCCCTGATGCTGTAGTTATGTTGTTGCCCTGTCTGAGTCTGCATGTAGAGGCTGTTTAAATGCTGCGGGACGATTGTTGCTCTTTCCTCCCCGTCTCTCTGCTCCTTGCGCTATCGACGGACACACCGGAGTGATGTCTTCATAAATACTTCATCTTATTGGAAGTGTTGCCGCTAGCATAAACTAAACGTGTTGCACAGTGCTCACACAGTCGCCGTTTTATCAACCACTTTTTTCCGTCATTTTCATGGTAACACTAAATCCGTAATGCTCCCATACAGCAGAGCCAAACGATGCTGGTGGATCCTCTAACTGGACTTTATCTTGTCCACTCGCCATAAGAATTCTCTGTCTGAGGTGTTGTTTTCTGTTCTACAGGACGACAGCACAGGAGAGATGATCTTCGATGAGGTGTTTCATGCCCTGTCGAGGTGTCTGGCCGGTCTGGCTCAGCCATTCAAAGTCCCTGGAACTGATGAACTTTTCAAGCCTAAGATCTTCATCACCATCTTGGCATATTCATCAATTATTGGCCTCACTTCCCATCAGGTCATTACAGTAGCTTACTTGTCATCCTGTTTTTGTTTACTGGTGTTTTATGACATTTTTGTATCCAAATGTGGTAAAAAGGCTCAGAAGCCTTGGAACGAATGATCTGAAATGAATGTCTAACAGAGCAACCTAACACCAAGTTGAAAAGCATCAGTGTAGGGTGTGGGCAGAGGTGTGCTCTGTTCAACCTGTAACCACCCAACAGTGATGTCACCTCGCTGTACGTCACTGCAGCAAGGTGAGTAGTTAATCCACTGGAGGTCAACAAATCAAGATTTCCAAGGGATGTTAAGTTATTCTTTAAAGAGTGTTTAGTTTAGTTTATTCTTGTTCTTAGATGTCCACTATACAGCACACATCACTTTTTAAATGGAAGCATTTTAACTGGACTTAAACT
>CAKAKR010060913.1:32151-44666 GCA_916700685.1 Adelosebastes latens | reverse complement strand
AGCAGAGCCAAACGATGCTGGTGGATCCTCTAACTGGACTTTATCGTGTCCACTCGCCATTTCCTAAACTGACTGACAGCCGCACTCGCCACTTCATCTGTGCCAACTGAGAAGATTCCACCCCTCCTCGACAACTTTATTTGAAGGTTTATTTTCTGCGCATGCCTTTTGACTGAAATCTGTGAGGCTGTTCCCCATTTCTAGTGTGACAATAAACGGGAGCCTAACGCTACATGAAAAAAAGCACACAATGGGCCTCATAACGGGTCGGATTTCTGACTTGAACCGTTCCATCCCTAGTATGGACTTTAACTCAAGAGTAATCCCCTCTGACAAACCTCTGGCATAAGAATTCTCTGTCTGAGGTGTGTGTTGTTTTCTGTTCTGCAGGACGACAGCACAGGAGAGATGATCTTCGATGAGGTGTTTCATGCCCTGTCGAGGTGTCTGGCCGGTCTGGCTCAGCCATTCAAAGTCCCTGGAACTGATGAACTTTTCAAGCCTAAGATCTTCATCACCATCTTGGCATATTCATCAATTATTGGCCTCACTTCCCATCAGGTCATTACAGTAGCTTACTTGTCATCCTGTTTTTGTTTACGGGTGTTTTATGACATTTTTGTATCCAAATGTCGTAAAAAGGCTCAGAAGCCTTGGAACGAATGATCTAAAATGAATGTCTAACAGAGCAACCTAACACCAAGTTGAAAAGCATCAGTGTAGGGTGTGGGCAGAGGTGTGCTCTGTTCAACCTGTAACCACCTAACAGTGATGTCACCTCGCTGTACGTCACTGCAGCAAGGTGAGTAGTTAATCCACTGGAGGTCAACAAATCAAAATTTCCAAGGGATGTTAAGTTATTGTTTAAAGAGTGTTTAGTTTAGTTTATTCTTGTTCTTAGATGTCCACTATACAGCACACATCACTTTTTAAATGGAAGCATTTTAACTGGACTTAAACTGAATTGAAGTGCAATTCAAGGACAGACATGAGGTCTTAGTAGCTATAGGCTCTGATTGTTTTTTTTTTTAGGGCTGTCAAAGTTAACACGATAATAACACGTTAACGTAAGTTTGTTTTAACGCCACTAATTTCTTTAACGCAATCGATCTTTTGGAGATTGCAGCGGGCTCAGTTTTAAAGCTCGAGTGAAAATGTGTCATACTAGCTGGTAGTGAAGGAGCTTAAACTTCCGCACAATTTTGGCGAGGAAAACATGGCATGTCCATTTTCAAAGGGGTCCCTTGACCTCTGACCTCCAGATCAGTGAATGTAAATGGGTTCTATGGGTACCCACGAGTCTCCCCTTTACAGACATGCCCACTTTATGATAATCACATGCAGTTTGGGGCAAGTCATAGTCAAGTCAGCACACTGACACACTGACAGCTGTTGTTGCCTGTTGGGCTGCAGTTTGCCATGTTATGATTTGAGCATATGTTTTATGCTAAATGCAGTACCTGTGAGGGTTTCTGGACAATATCTGTCATTGTTTTGTGTTTATTGATTTCCAATAATAAATATATACATACATTTGCATAAAGCAGCATATTTGTCCACTACCATGTTGATAAGAGGATTAGATACTTGACAAATCACCCTTTAAGGTACATTTTGAACAGATAAAAAATGTGTTATTAATTTGCGATTAATCACATATTTTTAGATTAAATATTTTAATCTATTGACAGCCCTATTTTTTTACATGGTATGTTATTCCGATTGCAGATTTTATTTATTTTACTATGTATATGGAGAGTTTTTGGTACAAAAATGTCTTTTGCGATGAACTGAGTTCTATCTTATCTGATGTGCATGTTGTAGCTACAGGTTGTGAACATTAATTAGGGTGACCTCTCAGCCTATATATGTCAGCTAAATCTTTTTTAGCTGCAGGTACCTATGACTTCAATTTCATCAAAATTGAACGCTAAAGCCAAAAAATGAGCACATTATGCTATTTGAAAAGGGACACATTAATGAAGCACAATGCGCTCTTGTCCTTAGTTAGGTCCAAAGACATCCTTTATTTTGAAATTCTTTAGTTAAATCAGCTTGTTCCTGCATATCTTGTGTTCCTAAAATAAATGTAAGCATAGAGCGCTGATTTGTTTGTCCGTGTGATGCATAAAGCTGCTGCACATGTTGTTGCAGTCCTCTGACAGCGTTGACTCCCCCTGCAGGTTCTGGTACAGGGCTGTCAGCTCGATAGGACAGACCTCGTTGAGTTCCTGCATCACATCTATCAGCAGCTCAGAGCAGTCGAGAGCAACATAGCGGAAGTCCTACACCAGCAGCATGAACAGGCAAGTGCTCATGAACAGTATTTACGTTTCATTTTAAAACACCATGTGAAGATGAGAAAAGATGTCGCTGAAACGATAGATCTCATTAAAACAAAGCACAAATCACTTTTATCCAAAGCTATGCAAACACTTTCATATGAATCCTTCCTTCCAAACAAGTACTGTGTGTGTATCTTAGCCTGATATCTCTTCTTCCTCTGTGTCATAGAGCTTCATTGTTGTCCAGAAACTATTAAAAAGACAGCAGTGAGCCACACTGTTGCACTGGGTGACATGTTCCTTCATTACCACGAACTCAGCCCCACACACACCATCCTGCTGCCACAAATACTCACTAGAGCACCAAATGTGGATTCATCCGCTGCTGAAAATAGTCCCCAACAAATGCATGTTTCCTCCTGTTTGAGTAACGTTTGATTAAAAACTACAGTGACCAGCAGTTTTAGACATTTAGTTCAAAAAAATCAAGCTATATGTGTTTATAAAGATGAAATCTTCAGTAGGAACCAATGGGATTGGAGCTGAGAGCCACAGTCAGAAAGTATTAAGAGACGGGACTGTTACTAAACATTGTTGGTTTCTGTTTGGTAATGATTGGTTGACATTAAAGGGTAACTTTGGTATTTTCAACCCTATTTTCCCATGTTTTTGTGTTAAGTGACTAATGGGGACAACAATTTCTGAAATTGCTCCAGTATTGAGGGAGGACGCTGTAACCGGCACATGGGAAACGAGCTGCTAGAGAAGTGAGCAGCATCAATGTAACGTTAGGTTCACTAAAAGGCTTGTTTTTGCCACACTGACAGGCTCAGATTGTTAGTATAAGTGTCTGATAACATTATGGAAAGGACCATAGAGAGAAATAAAACCTCAAGGAGCTCAAGGAGAAGTCTTGTTGTGAAATGTGAATATCAGGCAGCAACAAGTCCCTCTCTTTACAGCATTCTTCCTCTGTGGGCAGAGGGTCACATTACCCACAGGATCACCACCGGTCTGCCGAGCTTTGTGGCCTTGCCGCAGCGAGTTCACCTTCCTCTGCCTGCTGCCTGCTTCTCTCTCCCCCTCGTCGCGTTTCCACCATGGATGTATTCCACTATTCCACCGTTGTCTTCCGACAACACGTCACCTCGCCAGATTTCAGAAAGAGACCTCCTTGAGTGAGACTCTTTCCGTGAAGTCAGACACTTATAATGACAATCAGAGCCTGTCATGGCAAAAACCAGCACTTTTAGTGGACGTAAATGACGGTGCCAGCTTGCCCCAATAGGATTACATTGCAGCACGTAAGCAGCTGCCGTCTACAGTGCTCTCCCTCTCTTTCAGAAATTGCTGTTCCTATTAGTCAGTTAGACACAAAAACATGTCCAGGTTGAAAAAAAAAAATGTTACCATTCAAAGGTGCTAAATGTGAGATTGGGAGCATTTCTATTGCCTCTCAACATGGTAACGGCTGAGCCAGCGGCTGGTAGCTAATGGTGCTAACACTGCTGACAGAGCTAACAGTGTTTACCTGGGAGGGAACCAGAGAGTGGTTGCTACGCTTTCGCAATCACGCCATCGTCCGGGACGCTGTTATCAGCGGTAACTGCCGTATGAGAGTAGGGTTCAACTTTTTTGAACTTTCAGGTGAATATGGCCTTGGCAGGCGATGGTCACTCGCCTACATTCGCACATGTTGATCGTGCCTTTAGTCTTCAGTGTTAATGAAGATATACAGTAATGTATTTATTTTTTTCTTGTGCCTTTAGTCTGTGGAGCCGGTCCAAACATCAGGTCTCCATAGCAACATCCTGGATGACCAGCCCCACAGGACGCAAGGCATCTCCATGGTGTCAGCTGATATGGGCCTGGTCAGCATGGTGCGCCAGGGCATCCTGGCCCTTCAGCTGCTGCCCCCAAACTCCAGTGCAGGTAGGCTTACCTTAAAGCTGAAGTCGGCGAGATTCGAGCAAATATGATTAAAAAAAGTTATTTTTATAAAACGGTCGCTATATCGTGACAGTAGTACATAAAACAGGTATCCTGAAAAAAATCATGTTCCTCTGTGTCCTCCGGTGTCCTCCGGTGCTCCTAACGGCATCTGCAAGATTGCACAGACCGGAGGAGAACAGGCAGTAAGAGCTGATCTGTAGTCCGCTGTCCAGCTGCCGTCTATGAGAGCCGGTTGTCAATCACTCGCGAACTCCGACCAAACGGTCAAACTAGGCAGCGCTGATCAAATATGAATCAATATTCTGTTACGTTAATGCCTATTTCTCTCCTCAGATGTTCTCAGAATCATCTTGTAGTACACGGTTTAGCTGTAAAATTAAAACGTTTGTGACGCCGCCGCCATTGTGAAATCTGGGGAAGGAACGCCAAGTTCTGGTCACATGACCAGAGCACAGCCAATAGGAACGCTCTCTCTCTGAAATGACCTGTGATTGGTCAAAGTCTCCCATCACGGGCTAGATTTTCTAAAGCCTGAAAACAGAGCCATGAGGAGGAGCAGAAGTCTAGTATTCTCTCAGAACACTTGAATTGCAATATGCTGAAAGGTTATTATGGAATCTTTGCCCAATGATGCCAAAAATATACTGACCACTACCACTTTAAATACCCAAAGTTGTCGTTGAGTTTCTCAATCAAAGGTTTGTTTTAAGGGTTAGGAGCTCTTCCATCGCTGAGTTGCTGAATTGTTTCTTAGAACCAAACCCCTCTAACAACCAGGCCTTTGACTGGGCTGCTACTGCATATTTGTTTATTTGTTGGCTTGGCACATTGAAAAAAAAATGCAATTATTATAAAATATGTATTTACACAAAGACACTCAAAAATATACAAACTAGGGGTGTCAATTGATTGAAATATGTAATCACGATTAATCGCATTGTCCATAGCTAATTCTAATTATCATTATTAGTCGCAAATTAATCGCACATTTATTATCTGTTCAAAATGAACCTTAAAGAGAGATTTGTCAAGTATTTAATACTTATCAACATGGGAGTGGACAAATATGCTTCTTTTAGCATAAAGGATATGCTGAAATCATAACATGGCAAACTGCAGCCCAACAGGCAACAACAGCTGTCAGTGTGTCAGTGTGCTGACTTGACTATGACTTGCCCCAAACTGCATGTGATTATCATAAAGTGGGCATGTCTGTAAAGGGGAGACTCGTGGGTACCCATAGAACCCATTTACATTCACAGATCTGGAGGTCAGAGGTCAAGGGACCCCTTTAAAAATGGCCATGCCAGTTTTTCCTCGCCAAAATGAAGCGTAAGTTTGGAGCGTTATTTAGCCTCCTCTTCCACAAGCTAGTATGACATGGTTGGTACCGATGGATTCCTTAGGTTTTTGTAGTTTCATATGATATCAGAATTTTCTCTAGCTTTTAAACTGAGCCTGTGAAATATTGGCGGAACGTCAGATTTAAGAAAGTTGCGTTAATACGTTAAAGAAATTAGTGGCTTTAAAATGACTTTGCGTTAATGCGTCATCATCGCGTTAACTTTGACAGCCCTACTATTTAGTGACAGCTTATATAAGTACTCTTTTGGATTGATGTCGATGATGTAAATAACCCTCAACCTATTTCAAAACAGTGTCTCTTAAACTGTATGTGGATAATTTAGCTAGCAAGATACCACGATTAACAGAATTGAAAGTAGGACTGTGTACTGGCAAGAATCTGGCGATACAGTACGTATCATGATACAGGGGTTATGATTCAATATATTGTGATACAGTAAGCAAGGCGATATATTGCAATTTTTAATTAATAGTAAAAAGAACACACCACCATATGCATCAAATCGGAGTAAAAAAGAAAACGATTTTATGCGATCAGAACATCTGCATTTGCATTTATCACAGTCCCAGTAATATCCGACATCACAGCACTAGTTTGAGTGGGCTCATACACTGAGAGGGCACATCTCTTTGCCAAGGAAATAAAGTACTGACTAAGTCAATCATTGCATATGAACTATTAGTTAAAAATTGATAGTGTTTTTGAGAATTGTTACAGTATCGCAAAACATAATATCGTGATATTCCATATTTTCAATATTTCCTTAACACCCCTAATTGAAAGTCATGGAAGGATTAAGGATATATCCTGGGCCCATCTGCCAGGCCAAAGCAGTAAACCCAGGGAGAGCTGGAGAGCTGAGAGAGAAATGAAACACTGCTTTCTTCCAGACCTCCACACACTTGATCAATCACTGGGAAAAGGGTGTAAACAACAACGCGTCGTAGTTGGGAGACATTTTACACTATAGAAGCACATCCTGTGACTTCATCACACTTCATAATAAGGAGATTATGAGAATGTGTAATTTAACTCGTGTGTGTTCCAGGTATCATTATAATCACAGATGGAGTGACCAGTGTTCCTGATGTCGCCGTGTGTGAAACCCTGCTGAACCAGCTCAGGAGTGGAACCATCGCCTGCTCATTTGTTCAGGTAAAGATGATAACATCTCCGTGTCTGCAGCTCTGACGCTGTTGTTTGTTACTTGTCTAGCTTCTTTCATTCAAATGGAATGCCAACAAATATTCATGAGACAGTGTTAGTGTCAGTGGTTTCTATTTTGTTCTTACGCTTTATGCTGAGTTTGTGAGTTTTTTCTTTCTATCAGTACCATCAGTAGACATCTTTAAAACTGTTTAAAAGGAGTTCTTCCACATCAATATTTTATTGTGGCAGTGAGTTTATCCTCAACTGCTTTTGGATGATACAGAAATGACGGACGGATAAAGAACGGCTGAGATTTTGAGCATACAGAGTTATGAATAACCAGGTTGCTCTCTGTTCCATGAAAACCTTAAATCCAGATTATTACACAGCTGTGTTGAATACTTGATTCTGATTGGTCAATCACGGCGTTCTGCAGTCTGTTTATTTTTTTTATAACAGACCGTTGCTATGTATTACAGACCGTTGCTATGTATAACAGACCATTGCTATGTATAACAGACCATTGCTACGTATAACAGACCGTTGCTATGGGCGCAGCTCTGATGTCGGACTCTGGCGGACCGTTTTTGTGTCAAATTATTGATTTTCTTCAGTAAGTAGCCATGTTATAAGCAGGATAATGTACATCTAGCGGGTCATTGTTGTGAAAGAATCCCCTTCAGGGCGATGAGAGACCCCTCCGAGTTCGCGTCGGGGTGCTGCATCGCCCTGTCTGGGATTCTTTCACAACAATGACCAGCTCGCTGTACATTATCCCTTACATATGATCAACCGCAATACTTGTGTGCATGTCGACGTAGTAACTTCCAACTCAAAGATCTCTTACGCAAGATGGATTCTGTGACTAAAATGATTCCACAATCTTGATCCAGAATGGAGGAGACGTTATACTTTAGTCTCATCTTTGAATTGTGTTTGTCCCTCTCCAGGTTGGCGGTGCATACTCCTATGACTGCAGCTTTGGCTACATCCCCAACGTTGAGCTGATGAAGTTCATCTCATTGGCCACCTTTGGCTCATACCTGCCCAGCTGTCCTGACGTGGACCTGAACGGCCAGGAGATGAATACCTACCACAAGGCCTTCTTAACCTACTCCTTCCTTAACACCCCTGAGTCTATGAACTCCGAGTACTTCTGTGGTGAGTCAGCTATGCGTACTATTAAGTCTTGAAACTGAGCCTGTGTGTAGGTGTTAGGCCCCCGTCTAGGGTTAGAAGGCAGCAACATGAGAGTTGTAAAGGTCCTTCCCCGGTCCCCAAACCAACAAGCGTACGGAAATGTAGTTGCAAAAAGTGAACCGTTTATTTTCTGCACATGGTGGGCTGTGTTTACTAATTGGCATATTTCATTGTGAAGCTAATTTGAAATAAGAAATGTATTTACAATTTTGAAATGTACTAGTGTAGTGCACGTTCAAATCATGCTTGTTCAGAACGGGCCAAATGCTTGGCCCGTGGTGTTGGTGCTTTCTCAGTCCCGCTCATATGAACGACTTCACACTGGACACTGTGCTTCCCTGGATCCTGAGCAATACACCTGCCATGACATACAGTAGTTGCGTCACACACCCAAATTGCAGCTACTCACGGTCAGAAACGCTGGTCAAATAGACTCTGGTTCACGGGGTAAAACGGGCGCCAATGCTTCACTGTGAACAACAAATCTGTGTTGAAATCAGCAGCAGGAGAGTTAGTAACGTTAGCTGTTAACAGTCGGTGGGCAGCACAGTCCTGATTGGCTAAATACCGGAGCTACTAACGTTAACGGAGGTGTCATTCAGTTATTATTATGAGGCGTTCAAAGTCCGCTCAGTAAAAATGACCATTGGGTGAAGGTAAATTACAACGTTATCATGATGCGTTCAAATGTAATCTCGTAAAATCAAGTTTTTGGTGAGAAACTTGAATGAATCCAGTTGTTTGAAGGAGATGTTTTCAAATCAATATAAAATAGATATTAGAGAGAGAATTATGACCTGTTTAACTTCATAACAACTTACCAAGATTTCTTTTAATCAAAGCAAATATTTAAATATTCATAATCATTTAAATTGTGTGTTTTTATGCAAATAACCACTATAGATAACAATAACAAAGTACAGTACAGTACAGTACAGTACAGTAACGTCCTTCCCCCCAAAAATAGGGCTCCCCCAGAAGCTACGGTGTAATTCCAACACTGTAATTTACCACGTATATAATGTTTTTTATTTAAAATATATCGAAGATTGAATGACTTCGGATCTAAAATGTTATTCCTTCATTTAGCGCAGAGATTTCAAAAGTGGCAGATTAAAAAAAAAAGTATTTGTCTGCCACAGTGGCAGGTAGTTAAAAAAGTTAATTTCAGACCCTGGCCATAGGGTAATCCAACTTAGCTTTTCTATAGGTTTATTGGTTATGATGATGAAAATAAATAGGTCCACCTACTAACTACTTCACTGTTTTGTAGTTTCCCAGCACAAACTGTTCAATGAGCACCTGGTGTCAGCCAGCGGTAACCCTTCCCTGGTCATGAGGAGGAAGAAGCACACAGAGAAGGAAGTCCACGCTCATCTAATCAGCGTGGTGTCTGTGCGACTGAGAGAGGGCTACACCATCAGAGAGATCAGCCTCACCAAAGGTAAACGTCTGTCTTAACCAAAGTCTTGGTTATTTGAAAGAGGAAATCTCTCATGGAGAAGTGCAGTGTTAGACCTTAGTTCTTGTTTCTTAAGGTGGGACTCAGCTGGAGGTGAAGCTGGTGCTGTTATGGAAACACAACATGCATATCGAGTACCTGGCAGCCGCCTCCTGGCCGCTGGACCACGCCAAGAGAACCACCAGGGTGGAGGTGACGATGGAGGGAAGCTACGACATCTTGCACGACATCAGCTGCACCCAGAGGAAACCCATCACCAGCCCGTACCGCACATCCGTCATCCGACGCTTCTGGAACACACTGCAGAGGTACGCCTGTCTGGTTCCACCATCATGTAGAACATAAAATAATAATAATTCATTTGTTAGAGACTCGTTGCAATTCTTTTAATACCGTATGTGTTGCTGTGTGTCCTTCCAGCATCAACCAGACTGATCAGATGTTGGTGCACCTCCAATCATTTAATTCAGTTCCTGAGAACTACATGATTCCTGAGAGCACCAAAAACGGAGTTCCTCTTTTTTACATCCCTCCCGGCTCTACTACTCCGGTACTGTGCAGACCTTCCCTGATCATACCTAACCAGTATGTTGAGAACACCTGGGCATTCTGGTCCAAGAGAACTGCACTCCAGTGCTGCATTAACTAAATCTATAGCATGAAAACAGTACGTCTTTTGTATTGTTTTCCATTAAAGCAACTAAAGCCCCTTCCCCACTGGACAAAAACCCACTAACACCCACTAAACATCTGGCTTTTGTCTTCAGTGGGAAAGGTTACAATCGGCATTCATTCCCAGAACAAAATGACTGTGCAGTAGTCAGGGGTATTTATCAGCTCTAGCTTCGATCAGCAGTGATGGAAACATGACAACCAGGTGGACGAGTAATTTTCACCTCGCTGATCGTCGTAAAACCCACTTCATTCAAACTCAACAGAAACAAAATAAAACTCTGTCTTTGTTAGTCTTTCCACTATTCCAGCAATCAGGCAACTCTGGTTTGAGGGTTTGAAAGAGAGACTTAATAAGTAACATATAAAAAAAGAAGTAACCACCGCAACATTTCGTCTGTTTACTAAGTCTGTATTCCGTCATGTCCGTGACGTTGAGCGTGACACACCAGAAAAAATAACAGAAAGGCATCCTCCTCTACAGGCAATGCGAAAGGAGGCTATCGCCTATTTTTAGCGGGTTTTCCCGTGTTTAAAAAACCCTGCACATATGTGCTACTTTTGGTGGAAAAGGGTATTAGTGTTGAATTATAGCGATGTAAATTGAGGGCTGAGAATCACAGACAGGGAAGGGTAAATCAGGGAAAGACAGTAGGTATTGAGAGACGCACTGCATGGAGATGTTGAAATGTTGCTTTTGTTAACAATAAGGGAAATAAGTCCATATTTATCCACATTTTAATTTAATGAACGATGGCCGCTTCATATTCCACATTGCTCATCTGACTGACCCTGTTAATGGTGATGAAGTTGGACCCATAATCATTGTATCCTGTCAGCCTTTCCTCTGTTGGCGTACCTCCTTTGACTGAATCTCCTCCTCTCTGTCCAGGTCCTGTCCTTGCAGCACAGTGGATCCAAAGACTCCTCTCAGTCCCAGTTTGCTTCCTATTGGAAGCCCATCCTCTCCATGGATGCCACCTTCTGGCAGAGATGGCTGCACATGCATCGCATCGCTATCATCCTTGAGCATGACATGTGAGTAATGTATAGTTGTGTTTCACTATTCTAAGACAATAGGTTACAGCTTCACTGATACCAGCTAGACCAGATATAAGAGGGATATCTGAAGATGAAGAGAAAAGGATAGAAAGCGGCTTGTGTGGATCTAGGTTCATATTTTACAAACGCTCGGGTGTTTAGCCTCATTATCTGCCATATTTGTTTGGCTCTGTTTATTCAGAGGCCTGTACTACGAAGCAGGATTTAGGGATAGCAAGGTAACTTCAGGGTTTTCATTCCTACGATGGTGGTTCACTTCTTACCGTGGTAGATCGTCATGGTAACTTATGCTAACCTGTTCTGGAGCAGGTTATGTTCCAGATAAGAGATCAACTCGTATAAAAGCACCTCCTACTGACCAATCAGAGCTCGGTGTGCAGATGGTATGATAATATTACACAAAGACGAAGAAGTTACAGTCATAATCCAGACTAAAAACAACACAGTTTAAACTGACAAATACAGGAAGGACAGCTGGCTGGGTGCTGTGGGTGTTTACTGCTTTGAATTGTTTTTTTATATTTATTTTTTTATTTGCTCCCAAGTCTGTTTCACACCGCCAGCTGAAATAAGACTGAAATAGTCAAACATGCCTCCACAATACCAAAGGGCATAATGGTGTGTAATCTATTCATCCACGCTATTTTCAATATCACTGCCCAAACTAGATGACTATATCTGACTTTTGAGTATTACTAAATCAATAAGTCTGTTAATTTACGCATTCACACATCAGCATCTTTTCTTTTACCAGCTGTCCTTCCTGCATTTGGCAGCTTCCACTGTGTTGCTTTTAGTCTAGATTAAGTGTTTAATTGCTTCGTATTTGTGTATTATAGCTTGCTCTTGGTTTGTGAAATGTGCCGCTCTGCTGACAGTAGACTTGTCCATGTCTGTGATTGGTCAGATGCTGTAAAAACCGCCCCATTCATGTGAACGGCCTCTCTGGGCTGTCAGTCCTTCATTACATGAATCATTTTGTCCCTCCAGGCCTGTCCCCAAACACCTGCACACAGCTGGAAACAATGGGCGTTACAGCACCATTCAGTGTCGTATCTCCCACTCTGCCCTCACATCACTGCTGAGGGACTGGAGCAGCTTCGTGCTGGTGGAGGGATACTCGTATGTTAAACTCATATACAGGTGAGACACGCACCGACCGCTGATATTTCTTTGCAGTTGGAACTACCACATGGGGTCATGAGCTGGAAACAACCTTTGTTGTTTTTCTATGTTGGATACTGACTCTAAGATGATGTTAATAGTTAGTGATCATGGTGATATCAGAGCTGGTGGGAGCTGATATGCCAGTATTTAACAGTAAAGTGAATCCCCCTAAACTGGAAAGGTTCCCTCACAACTGTGT